>CM031616.1:69652253-69654753 GCA_018398815.1 Conus ventricosus
AACGTTGCACGTATGCATCCTGTCTTATTAACTGATCTGTGACCACTCGCAGTGTCATCAAGTTGTTGTTGTAGTTGGATGAGACTGAGAAGTAGACATCCAGGTCAGAAGCAGATGATTCTTTGAAAGAAACCCAGAGAGAAACCCAGAGCTGGTGGTGAGATGGTGTGTGTGTGTGTGTGTGTGTGTGTGTGTGTGTGTGTGTGTGTGAAAAGTTCTCCAGAAGTTCCTGTTCTGTTACCTTTCTCTGTCCACCATGTCTCACAGGATCATCATCAGCTTGATGGTGGTGAGGGCCTGTTAGGATGAAGGGGGGCTGTTTCGGCGTAACCTGCATTCCAGCCTTTGGTTAGTTCTATGCACGTAGTATTCTCTTTTCGCTCCATCTGAAGGGGGGCTGTTTCGGCGTAACCTGCATTCCAGCCTTCGGTTAGTTCTATGCACGTAGTATTCTCTTTTCTCTGCATCTCTTTGACGTTGCCTTTTTTGCTTTGTTCTGCTTGACCACCGTACAGCTAGTTCACCTGTTACATGTTTGGGATATGACCGTTCTAAGTGCTTTTGTGGCACCGTTTTATCTTTGTTACATCTAGTTGCACAGTGAGGCGACTGCAGGTGGAGATCTAAACAAAATTTTAAATGTCAGTGTTAGCGCACCGCCAAAAACACCGTGGGCAAACTAATCACAAGACAGAACACGGCGCGTTTCGACCTCTTAGGTCTTCTTCAGGCAGGACACGGAACAGATGAATCGGATGAAGAGAAGTGATTGCTCCTTCATTTTTCGTTGTCCTGAGTGGTTTTGAATCTTGCCTGAAGGAGACCTAAGAGGTCGAAACGCGTTGTGTTTTGTCTTGTGATTCGTTTGTCCACGTTTTTGTTTGGCAGTGCGCTAATGCTAATACCTGAAATATGTTTGTTTGGTCGTCGTTGTTGTTGTACCCTGGCTTAAAGACTCCAGGGATCATCCGAACAGCCGAAGTACTTGAACACTATGGGACAAATGCATCAGCTGGGGATGAGAACATGACGTGTGCGACCATTTTTGATTACCCGCCACATGGGCAGCCACACTCCGACTTCGGGGGATTTGGGAGACTGATAATCTATGCTAGGAGCTTGTCACAACTGAAGACAATCCCCGCATAACTCTGCAGAGCATAACATTTTGATGTAGCCGTGGTGTTCTAGGCTATGTCAGTTGGCCTGACACGGCCTCAAGCCAAGGTGGACGTTTGTTGTAATTTGTGACTAATTCATTTTACCTGAGAGTGACGAACAAATGGAGATGCCTGGTGCCCACAGTGCGGCCGGGCGGTATGGGCCCTGAGGATGACGTAGAGCTAGTTGACCTGTTTCCTGTGTGTGGGATAGGTCAAGAGTTGTTCAGCAGTCTTTCACAGAGCTCTGAAAAGCCCTGTGTGTGCTCAGCTTGGCTGGGATGATGATGATGATAAAACCAAACAAATCATGAAGAAAAAAGCTCTGTGATGATCATGATTGTTGTCGTAACTGTCAGGGTTCATATGGTTGTAACTCTACTGGCAAAAAGAAAAACAAAAAAAAAACCCAACAACAGCACACAAAAAAAAAAGTAGAAGAAAAAAGAAAAAAGAAATCAGAGTTGGAGAAAATGTAGCAAGAGTTTGGAGGCTGTTGGTTCGAGTGTTATTTTTTCAGATTTTTTTTTTTGTAGGTTTGTTCTAGAAGTTAATATCATACTAAGAGCAAAATTCGTATATTTATATATATATAGATTAGTGTGGTTAAAATACCCAAAATGATTTTGATAGTGCTCAACGCGCTCGAAACAAATTTGTAGATTCTATTTTAAAAAACCTATTTTAACAATATATATATTATATATATATATATATATATATATATTTTTTTTTTTTAGGCAGTGTCAGCAGAACATAACTGTTCAGTGCAAGTCGTGTTCTTTCTAACCTAGCCGACTATGTAGGCCCAGCAGGCAACGAAATTATGTTAGAAAACAGGAGGAGACCATGTTTTAAAAAGGGGGAGTAACTCCCGAGGATAGCCCCAGCAAAAACAAAAACAGCATGTTGACTAGCAGTGAACAAGGCCAGGAGAGAGAGAGAGAGAGAGAGTGGGGGGGGGGGGTAAGCATTCCATCACAGGGACCACACACACCACACCACACACCCCTCCTGACTTGACTGACTGACTGACTGCAACAACACCCTCACCTCTCTGCCCTCTACCCTCTACCTTACCTTACCACCAGATTCACTGACCACATCTTATCTCCTGCAGGACAGTAGTAACAGGGTCAGATTGGAGCCACAGGCCCCTGACAGGAGCAGTGTTCTTCTTGTCTTTGGGGGGTTGAGCACAGGACTTGGGTCATCGTGAGTTTGTCCATCAGGATGATTGAGGGACGGAGAGTTTGTTGCCTTGCCGTGGTTTTGGTCGAGGTGGGTATTTTAGTGCTGTTTGGTGCAAAATCTGCTTAAGGTCGATCGATATATATATA
>CM031616.1:69659753-69662253 GCA_018398815.1 Conus ventricosus
TCCATACCAACGGCCAAACTGGCCTTCTCTTCCGAAAGTTGGTGATGGGATTTTACGTGTGTGCAAGATGTTATGCGTGCGTTCACACACGGAACCTCGGTTTATAGTCTCATTCGAAGGACTGTATGGGGAATGGAGTCAGAACCAATGTTAACTCCGAGGGAAAAATCCCCCTGTACCGAAATTCGAACCAGCAACCCCAGGATCACGAGTCCGGCGCTCTACCAACTGAGCTATCCGGCCATTATCGTGACTGACGTCAACGGATCGTCGAAGGCAAATGTACATTGGTCTGTGTAACAAATATTCACACACTGAGCGAAGTAAAGAACAGACATTTAATGTGTGTGTGTGTGTGTGGTGTGGTGTGGTGTGTGTGTGTGTGTGTGTGTGTGTGTGTGTGTGTGTGTGTGTGTGTGAGAGTGATAGGCATCTGATATGCTCCCAGATAGACAAAAGTGGCAAAGTGTCTCTTGAGATTTGCCCAAAAAACTAAATTCGAACCACCAGAAGTATATCGATATATTGGTTTGAATGTTTTTTTCACCACTGGAGGAAATAATCTGCCAAGGGATGTAATTACTGTTTTGAACTAAAAAAATATTAATGATGACTGGTTTCACAAGGAAGGGAAACGAAATGGAAAAAAAGATGTGATATTTCATATTTTCATGTGAAATCTGCTAATTTTCATGTGACAGAAACAGCCAGTTATCACATGTGCACATGTAAGTACTTTTTTTTCCCTCTCATGTTAACCAGCTGTTTTCATGTGGAAATAAGTGTTTTTCAGCAGTTAATTATTTTTGTGAACACTAATGATCAGATGAGAACTGTCCTTGGGTGAAAATGACTTGTTTTGTGTGAAAATAATTGTTCTCTATTTGCTTGAATATGAGCATGACTGTTTTCTCATGATAATATCCCCCCCCCCCCCCCCCCCCCCACCTCTCTTCTTAATTTTTTAATGTTAATTTATTAATTTATTTATTTGATTTTATTCTTTCTTTTCTTTCTTTCTGCGTACGCAGGCTGATATTCCTGCGGACACTGCCTGTTTAGACAGGCAGTGGAGTTTTGTGTGTATGACCGTTTTTTATCCGGCCATTAAGGCAGCCATACTCCATCTTCGGGGAAGGTGCATGCTACGTGTAACGTGTCATCCATACCAACGGCCAAACTGGCCTTCTCTTCCGAAAGTTGGTGATGGGATTTTATGTGTGTGCAAGATGTTATGCGTGCGTTCACACACGGAACCTCGGTTTCTAGTCTCATTCGAAGGACTGTATGGGGAATGGAGTCAGAACCAATCTGGACTCCGAGGGAAAAACCCCCCTGTACCGAAATTCATGTTTCTGTTTGGGAAATCAGTACTTATCATTGTTTCTGAAAATGATGTTTTTTGTTTGTTTGTTGTTGTTAAAATGTGAAAACAGAGCGACAACAGTAAGTACGACCTGAAGAAGCTAGCATGCATCCATTGTTCTCACATTTCACACATTGTCAGAAGCGTGCAAGGCAGATAATCTATATAATCGGCATTGAATCTTCTGTCAAGCACCCCAGAGGCATGTATGTATGTCATGGGCATGAAGCGGGGGGAAAAAAAAGAAATCCTGTCTTGGCTCAAGGACAGAATGTCCGTGGAAGATAATAATAATGATGAATGGCATGTTGACATGAATCCTCATCGCCCTAAGCATGACAGTTTATTAATTGTTTTGCATGTTTTTATTTGAATCCAGGTCAGGTGTGTGTTTGTGTGTGTGTGTGTGTGTGTGTGTGTGTGTGTGTGTGTGTGAGAGAGAGAGAGAGAGAGAGGAGAGAGAGAAGAGAGAGAGAGAGAGAGAGAGAGAGAGAGGAGAGAGAGAGAGAGAGAGAGAGTGATGTGATATCTTGACTGTTCTGCGATCAGCGCATGGGGACCTTAGCAAGAAGCGTTAACCATCACCTGTGGTCATTATTCACAGTGATGATTTATCACCAGATGTCTCTAACTCCACTACCAGTACCGCTAACAGCTCAGCTTCAGTTGGTGACGTGAAACTTGCTGTTACGCCGCATGAATTATTACCCTCAAAAGTATCAAGCATGCTGGGAGGTGGGGGGGGGGGGGGGGGGGGGGGGGAGGGGGTTGGGGGGGGAAAGGGTGGTGGGGTTGGAGGGGGGGGGGGGGGGGGCTGACTGGGATAGATCATGGACTGGACAGAGTTGTTCACCATGGCTGAAGGAATCTGTTGGATGTATTCAAGAGGTCGGATGACCTGTTGTTGTAGCACCATCAGCCTGCCATAGGCACCGTCAGCCTGCCATAGGCACCGTCAGCCTGCCATAGGCACCATCAGCCTGCCATAGGCACCGTCAGCCTGCCTAGGCACCGTCAGCCTGCCATAGGCACCATCAGCCTGCCATAGGCACCGTCAGCCTGCCATTGGCACCATCAGCCTGCCATAGGCACCGTCAGCTGTCATAGGCACCATCAGCCTGCCATAGCCACCAT
>CM031616.1:69667253-69682253 GCA_018398815.1 Conus ventricosus
TTATGTTATTTATTTTATTTTTTTAAATCTTTTATAATCGTTTCAATCAGTTTTCCCCAAGCCTGAACGTGCAATCATGATTGGTGTTTGCTTCTTTACGCTTAATGTTACAGTTTTCAACGATCTCCAGCTTTGAAACATTTTTCCCCCGTGGGACTGTTGGAGAGGCCATCGTTGCAGCAGTGGTCACCACACACAGTGTGAAGTACACAGCCGTGTGCATCATTGCAGCAATGATCACCACACACAGTGTGAAGTACACAGCCGTGTGCATCATTGCAGCAATGATGACCACCACACACAGTGTGAAGTACACAGCCGTGTGCATCATTGCAGCAATGATGATCACCACACACAGTGTGAAGTACACAGCCGTGTGCATCATTGCAGCAGTGATCACCACACACAGTGTGAAGTACACAGCCGTGTGCATCATTGCAGCAGTGATCACCACACACAGTGTGAAGTACACAGCCGTGTGCATCATTGCAGCAATGATGATCACCACACACAGTGTGAAGTACACAGCCGTGTGCATCATTGCAGCAGTGATCACCACACACAGTGTGAAGTACACAGCTGTGTGCTGTTCAGAACGTGAATGTTGCGCTGAGTTCACATCTCTGAACGTGAAAGCGCTCAGAACTTCCTGTGACTGTCGTATCAGAGTGCAGAATGATGAAACTCCGTGCGCCCACTTCTCCACCAGTTTGTGGATTTTATCTCTTCTTCTTCTGCGTACGCAGGCTGATACTCCTGCGGACACTCCCTATATGGACAGGCAAGTATTAATCCATCTACCCTACAAAGGGAGTGGAGTTTTATGTGCATGACCGTTTTTTTTATCCCGCCATTAAGGCAGCCATACTCCATCTTCGGGGAAGATGCATGCTATGTGTAACGTGTCATCCACACCAACGGCCGAACTGGCCTCCTCCTCTGAAAGTTGGTGATGGGATTTGACGCGTGTGCAAGATGTTATGCGTGCGTTCACACACAGAACCTCGGTTTATAGTCTCATTCGAAGGACTGCATGGGAAATGGAATCAGAACTAATGTTAACTCCGAGGGAAAAATCCCCATGTATCGAAACGGCCCATCGGAGATTCAAACCCGCAGCCCTTGGATTACAAGTCGGCGCTCTACCAACTGAGCTGTTCCGGTGGATTTCATCAAAAACTGAAGCTGGAACATTAGAGGAAAAGTATGGACAAAGAGTGTTAAAAGTAATGAGAGTGGAAATTCTCATAGTTGTGGTGGCATGTTCCGTGTTCCAGCAGAGTCAAGAGATCTGGTGTTCTTGGCGGAGAGAGAGAGAGAGAGGAGAGAGCAGCTGTTGCCATTTTGTCTGACCTGCTGTTGTATGCCATGAGGGCGGGCTAGCGTTATGCTGTTATGCTCTGACATCGTGTGTCGGCTAGACACTGCGAAGTGAAAAAGATTCACAAAAGCTGTATCTCAAAGTGGTTTTGATAATGGTCGGACCAGAAAGTTTGACGATCCACCACTCGGTGCTCAGACCGACACCATCAGACCACAACCAGTTTAGAATCAAGTTTCAAATAGTTTTCCTGGTTGGCTAGGGCGTGTCCATGGAATACTCCCCCCCCCCCCCCCCCCCCCCCCCTCCCCTCTCCTCCCTCTCCTCCTGTTCCATCTGAGAAGGTCTGATTTTCGCTTTTTTGCCCCGGTGAGAGGGAGAGCCTGGAAATACCCATTCATACCACCTGATTACAGAGGCTGATGTCATGTAGCATGGAATTCACAAAAGTTCTCGGTAGTCTTGTAAGATCACATGCAGCGGTGAAACAGAATGACCAAAATGACAGAAAGTTGAAAGTCATGGTGGGGTGTGTGCGTGTGTGTGTGTGTGTGTGTTGGGATGAAGGGGGAGAGAGGAGGAGGGTGGCGGTGGGGGTGGGTAAGCTGTGATTGAAATGGATTTAAAAGAAAAAAGGCACAAGGGACTGGTGCTGATTTCTTGTAGACAGTTTGACACGTATACACACGAAGTGTTACAGACTTTTGGTGGATCAGTTGCTAGTCAAGAATGGAGAGGAATTGTTTGACAGAGGTTAATTAAAGGAAGAAAACTACAACAACATTGGAGAAATTAGTTGATATGGAATTTGTGGTGGAGGGAATGGGTATGTATACAGAGGGGGTTACAAATGGAGGTTCCACTGCATCATAATCGTATACACTGTGTCAGTATGGAACAGTGTTGATCATCTGAGCATGTCGACATGAATATGTAGTGTTTTATGTTTGTAAAAGATCTTTGCAATAACACACACACACACACACACTGTATGCACGCAGTTAAGCGTGCGTGTGCACGCACACACACGCACGCACGCACGCACGCACGCACACACACACACACATGCTCAAGAGCATTTTGAACAGCACCAGGAGAAAATGGCACCTTGGCATTTTGTAATATTGTCAGTGGTTTTTAAATTACTCTGTGTGCCCGCAATGCAGCTGCAAAACAACCGCTCACAGAAGGGTTCCTTTAGAAATTTCATACCAGATCATGCTGATCTGAGCCTCTGTAAATATTGCCGTGATTTTGAAAAGATGATGATATTAGTGGTAACTCTGTTGAGATGGTGCAGGTTTTGGATTGCCTTGGGCATGAGCTCACCAATGAAAGGAGCTTGAACATTTCACTGTGTGCATAGAGGAATGACCATGATGTGTGTGTGTGTGTGTGTGTGTGTGTGTGTGTACATATTGAATATAAGCTGACATCAATTTGATAATGGATGCTGACGTCAGCATCTGCTATGTGTTCACAAACAAGATGCGCGAAAGTAATGATTAATCCCCAAACTAGAGGCGAATATAGAGTGTATAGATGTAAGATGCGAACTCACCACTCGCTGAAAGAGGTATTACTGAAAAGAATATAGAGTGTATAGAGGTCAGATGCGAACTCACCACTCGCTGAAAGAGGTATTACTAAAAAGAATATAGAGTGTATAGAGGTCAGATGCGAACTCGCCACTCGCTGAAAGAGCTATTACTAAAAAGAATATAGAGTGTATAGAGGTCAGATGCGAACTCGCCACTCGCTGAAAGAGCTATTACTAAAAAGAATATGGAGTGTAAAGATGTAAGATGTGAACTCACCACTCGCTGAAAGAGCTATTCCAAACATACAACCAGAAAACTGCAGAACATTACAAGACAGCCAGCATACTGTTGTCGATGTTGCAGTGTTCCCATCAAAAGACCGAGTGATGTAGAGAAAGTGTTTTTGAACGAGTGGGTCACATCAATGACAGAGTGACGTAGAGATAAGTGTTTTTGAATGAGTGCACACGTCAATGACAGAGAGACGTTGAGAAAAGTGTTTTTGACTGAGTGAGTTGGTTAACAGCTCATTCACTTCCCTTCGAAGCTTATTTATTATTATACAAGTTGACCCAACAGCAAGCAATTCATCCTGGGGTGTAGCCTCAGAATTTGAAGAGCAAGTCTACACCTCACCCCCACCCTCTCCAACTTCACCCACCCACCCATCCTCTCACTCTCTCACTCACCCTCCCTCTCACTTACCCTCACCCACCCCCCTCGCCCTGCAGTGAACGCGCGACTTGAGGGCGTTGCAGGTGGCAGGGTGAGTAGAAGTAAGGCGCTGCTTTAAACCCGTGCCTGTCGGTGCGGGGGGGGGGGGGGGGGGGGGGGGGGGGGGGGGGGGGGGGGGGGGGGGGGAGCATGCCCAGGCATTTCCGCGCAAACACATGCCTTTTGTTGGGGGCCCACCCGATGCTGGCTGGCTGTGCTGGGGGATGATTGCATTCAGATCGGCAGGCCCCCTCCGCTTTTCTGTTTGGTCAGTCAAGCGAGACGTGGAAAAGAGAGACTTTGTCACTCTTGGCCGTCTTGGCCGCCCGCCCGCCACTGGGCTTCAACAAGTGTTCCAAAACCTCTCCCTGTACTGCTGTGTTGTCTCTTCTTCTTCCACCCTTGCCGTGGCCTCGCGCTTGCGCGCGCACACGCATACGCAGGCACGCACACAGAGTCACGTACACATACAGGCACGCACACAATGCATACACACAGAGGCATGCATGCACGCGCACGCACGCACGCACGCACGCACGCACGCCACACCCCACACACACACACACACACACACACAACACCACACACACACACACACACACAGGGACATGCGTGCCTGCACATGCACACAGACATGCACACAGACATACACACACACGCACTCACACACATTCACACACTCTCCTCTCTGTCTCACTCTCTCTCTCTTTCTCTCTGTCTGTCCTCACTCACACACACACACACATACACTCACACATACACACACACACACACACACACACACTCACATGCATGCACGCACACACACACACACACACACACACACACACCCACACACACACACACACACACACTGCACCCTCCTCTTCACTTCTCAAGATCTGAGTCTGTTGTGTTGAAAGGAGCTTGCTGTAACTTAACAATGGCGAGTCACACGAGTTTGCAGGGAAGAAGAGAGCACCACATAGTTCACAAGGAATGAATGGCTGTAGTCCTTTAAGTCTGGGTCTTTGACACTGGCGTACATAATGACAAAATAACATTGCTTGATTTTTATCACATCACCTTTATCCTCCTCACACCGATCTGAACCCTCCGGGGGGTTGCGACCTTGTCGTGGTCGGAGGGTTTGCGTGGTCCAGTGATCCCTTAGGCTTTGCTGCGGGGGCATCAATACTTGGAGATAGGCTGTTTTTTTTCACACTGCTTCTAGGCCTGAGAGGTGCAGATGCTGTTTGGCCTAAGCGTAACGTGGTAAGGAGTTGATGCTCCTGGTAGGGCTTCCCATGTCAGATAGGCTAAGGTGAGGATCCTGACTAAGAGTAACCCGCCTTTCTCCTTTTCTTGTTTTCTGCCTCCCTTATTTGGCCCTTTTCTATCTTCGTCTCCCCTTCAAGTCTTCTTTTCCCACACTCCTTTTCTCTCTGTTGGTCTCCTTAAGATCCGCCGCGTTTGCCGTGCGGTGCGACCTGTGTCGGAGGGAATGAGATCCTGGTGATTGAGAGGGCAGCGCTCTCAACACATCACTTTGGCTCGGACCTCTCCTAGACAGGGAGTACACTTTGGCCCGGGTGTACTAATCGGCTCCCCTTCTTGGGGTTGGGTCAAGACGGGCAGTTCCCCAGCTGGCCAAGTAAACCCCTGCAGTGCTCAGCTCTCTGTTCCCGGAGTTGAGCATGATCAGGGGGATAGGGTTGGTTGCTCTGCTTGTCGTATGTCTCTCCCGAAGCCTGGAAGGGGTCAAGACATTGGTTTCTTGGCCCTGGCCCCTTAGTTGGACTCCAAGGTGGGTGGGTAAGGAGGGATGAAATATACTAAAATACACATGGCTTTTTCAAAACACATCCCCCCAAAAAAGAGAAAGGCAGCATCCCCTATTTCAGGGGATTTCGATTCTGACAGCGATTCGGATATGGAGATACACAGAAGACAGGTTTCTGGGCTTCCTGGCTCGTTATGGAAGGAACGGAGCAAGAAAGACCCCTTTCAGCTTTGAGCCCATTTGCTATCCAAAAGGGCTTTCAAGGTATAGCAGGTGACCCTCGGTCCATCAAGAGGTTGAGGAATGGTTCATTTCTTATTCAATGCAAGTCACACAAACAATCTGAACAGCTGCAGAAGGCAAAAAAGCTTGTGGATAGGGAGATCAGGTGACCCCCATAAGCAATTAAATTCATCCAAAGGTGTGATTAATGCAGAGATCTGGCGGGTGTTTCAGAGGCGGAAATAAAAACGGAGCTGGCGTCCCAGGGTGTGACGGAGGTGCGCAGGGTGACGGTAAAGAAGGGTTCAGAGAGAGTGCCACCAACACCCTCTTTCTGACCTTCTGCAACCCTGTGCTGCCTCCGGTCATCAAGGTTGGTTACCTAAATGTTCATGTCAGCTCTATGTGCCGTCCCCATTGAGGTGCTTCAGGTGCCAGAGGTTTGGCCATGTCAGGGACCCGCTGTTCTGGGCAGGAGGTGTGTGGTATTTGCTGCAAGGCAACTCATGATGGGCCGTGTCATGATCCGGCACATGTGCAACTGCGGTGGCGACCATCCCTCCTCTTCCCGAAACTGTCCCCTTTGGATTCAAGAATCTGCTATACAACGAGTTTAAAACGAAAAGAAGATCTCATTTTTTTGAAGCCCGGAAACAGGTTGTGGGGCAGTCAGACGCCGACAGCTTCTTCCTATGCTTCGGCTGTCAAGAAAGCTCCCATAGTTCCTACTCGGTCAGTCTGCTGCCAGACTGACGAATTCATGTTTTCGAAGACATTGCAAGTAAGATCTGTCAGTTCTGGTGGTAGCAAGTCCACCACCTTCCAAACCAAAGTGACTGCCCCTGGTGAGGCAAAAAATCCGCCACCCCTCAGACTGCCCAGCAGTCTACAACATCTGCTGCTGGCAGATTAAAAAAACCAGCACCCCTACCTCGAACTCCTCTGTCCAGTGCCCGTGCGGGCAAGGGAGTTCAACCTAGTGTGGAGAGATGGAGTTGAGGAAGAAACCTCCACCGTCTCCCAAACCCAGACCTACTTCACCTGTTGGCAAGTCCGCCAGCAGGTCTGCAGATAGTCCAGTGAAATTAAGCAACAAATTTACAGCTTTAGCAGCAGATGTTGAGGAGGAGATGACCTGATCTCTCTCCTTTTTCGCCCTCTGCACCATGGATAATACAATATTCCATTGGAATATCCGTGGTCTAAATTCCAACTTCGAGGAGCTGCAGCTTCTGTGTCAGTCTCTAATAAAACCTTCTGTCGTGGCTCTTCAAGAAACTCAACTTCAAAGCCAGAAGACCTTTACTCTTTCTGGCTTTAATATTCTTTCGAAACCTGCACAACCATCCACGTTGGGACTGTCGGGCGGTGTTGCCCTTCTCCTACACAAAACTTTGTTGTATAGTCCTGTCACTCTGTCTACCTCCCTTCAGGCTGTAGCTGCGAGAGTCACTCTCCACAAGACTGTGACAATCTGTTCTCTTTATCTCTCACCTTCTGTCCCCGGTTTGTCGTCAGGACCTTGTCAGTCTGATAGAGGAACTCCCTCTGACCTTTTTTGCTGTTGGGTGACTTTAACGGTCACAACCCTCTTTGGGGTAGTACCGGTTCGTCATCCAGAGGTCTGCTGATTGAGGATGTCCTTTCGGATTTGGATTTGTGTTGTCTGAACGACGGATCTGCAACTTACCTCCATTCTTCCACAGTTCACTTTCGTGTTTAGATTTGTCGTTTGTGATCCCTCGCTGGTCCTGGACTATGAGTGGTCTGTCCATGACGATCTGCACGGAAGTGACCATTTCCCTGTCCTTCTACAACCTGTAATAACTGAACACGTCTCTGTCTCTCAGCATTTAAATTATAAGAAAGCAAACTGGATCTATTTGCAGCCACTGTTTCTAAGGAGTTCCAGGACACTGATTTTTTTCAGAGTCCTAGACCCAGCTGAATCACTGACTAACACTATGATTAAATGTGCTAAGACCTGTATTCCAGTGTCTTCCAATAAACTTCAAATGCCAAAACACCCTGGTTCGATTTAGAATGCCAACAAATTTCCAAAGTTAGAAAACGGGCTCAGCGTCAGGTATACCAACGACCTTCGGGTCCCAACGCTCGAGCCCATCAAAAACTCCGTGCCAAATCGAGACACACTTTTAAAATCAGTAAACGTCGGTCCTGGAGAAGCTTCTGCTCCAGGCTGACATCAAAAACTTCTAAGAAAAAAGTGTGGAACATCATTAAGAAAATCAAAGGGAAGAACACCTGTCCCACTGTGAACCATCTCAAGTTTTTCGGATTCTTTAATAACAGAGAAGAAAGCAGTTGCTAATCTGCTTGCTTCAACCATTGAAAAGAATTCCTCCTCTTCTAATAAATCAGTCACTTTTGTCAAAAACAAAGCCCTAAAAGAAAAATCGCCCTGCAACTTTTCATCCGACAACATGGAAGACTACAATCTTCCTTTCACATTAAACGAGCTGAAATCTGCCTTACTCTCTTGCAGCGATTCCTCTCCAGGTATAGATGACATACATTACAACTATTGAAACATCTTCCGCAAGAAGGTCTGAACATCCTGTTACAGGTATACAACCACGTGTGACTACAGGTTGCTTTCCACCCTCTTGGCGGACAGCCCCTCATTATTCCATCCCCAAACCTGGAAAAGATCTTCTAATCCATCTAACTACCGTCCCATAGCTTTGACCAGCTGTGTCTGTAAAATTGATGGAAAAAATGGTCAATGCTAGGCTCATGTGGAAACTCGAAACCGATGGCCTTTTGCGAAAGAACAGTGTGGTTTCCGCAAACATCGTAGTACAGTTGACCATTTAGATTCGTCTGGAATCTACACTTAGGAACGCTTTTTTTGAACAGACAGCATGCAGTGGCAATTTTCTTCGACTTGGAGAAGGCCTACGATACCACCTGGAAGTCGGGATACTTCATGATCTCCACGATCTGGGTTTTCGAGGTCATCTTCCTCATTTTATTCAAAATTTTTTGGCAGAACGACAGTTTTCAGGTCCGGGTTGGCACCACTCTCTCTGATGTCCACGAGCAGGAGTTGGGTGTTCCACAGGGAGCATCCTGTCTCCTGCCCTCTTTAGTATTAAAATCAACAACATTGTTAAATCAGTTCAGCAGGGTTCAGACTGCTCATTGTTTTGTGGATGATTTTGCTGTCTACGCAACTGGAAGCCTGTACCCGAGTGTCCAGCGCAGGCTCCAGCTTTGCGTAGATAAAATCCATCGGTGGCGGATGAAAACGGTTTACACCTTTTCTGCTACAAAAACCCAGTGTATTCACTTCCATAATTTCCGTCAGTTTTTTCCAGATCCGGAACTTCAAGTAGGGAAATCTCCCATTCCACTGTTAAAAGAGGGCCAAATTTCTGGGAGTCATTTTTGACCAAAAACTTAACTTTCTCAGCCATATTAAAAAACCTCAAAACTGCTTGCCAAAAGGCACTGAATATTCCTGCGGTCGTAGCACACACCGACTGGGGCGCTGATAAGAAAACTTTGTTGCACCTCTACAGAGCCCTGGTCCGTTCCAAACTGGACTATACGGTTGTGCTGTGTACGGCTCCGCAAGATCATCTTACCTCAAACTCTTGGACCCTATCCACCATCAAGGGCTTCGTCTCTGTCTTGGAGCGTTCCGCACCACCCCTGTGTACAGCCTGTACGCAGAGGCAGGTGAACCTTCACTGTCCAACCGCAGGCTGAAACTGTCTTTGAATTATTACATCCGACTGTTCTCAGAACCGCAGAATCCTGCCTATGACTGTGTTTTTGACCCTCCGTTCCAAAGTAAGTTTGAAACACACCCGAAATGTATTCCGCCGTTTGGGCTTCGTATGCAGCCTCACGTGCGGAATGCAGGTATAGACCTGGGAGTAGTTTTCCGATTTTTTCCAAGTTTCCGGATCAACCTCCATGGACCTTTTTCACACCATGAGATTCGTTTTGATCTCGCAGCTTTCCGTAAGGAGTCTACCAGCTCTCTGGCGTACAAGGCTTTGTATGCCGAGCTCTGTTCCAAATTCCCATCCTATCAAAAAGTTTTCACTGACGGTTCCAAGTCTGAGGATGGAGTGGCCTGTGCAGCCTACTGCCCTGGGCTCCTTCTCAGATATTGTTGGAACATATACATTCAGATGCTTCTGTCTATTCTGCTGAACTTACTGCTCTAGTACTGGCTTTGAAGATAATCTCCCCATCTTCGAGGAGGGACTTTCTGGTTCTGTCGGATTCGCTGTCAGCTTTGGAGGCCATAGCTGGCCGCAACCTTCATCATCCAGAACTTTTACTTTTTTTTGAACTTTTTAGCAAGTTGAAGGCGGACGGTTACAACATTACTCTTGCTTGGGTTTCCTGGCCATGTTGCATCGGCGGGAACGAAATGGTTGATCGTTTAGCCAAGAACGCCACAAGAGAGAAACTGTCCAACACTTATAATCCCCTGCTCAGATGTGAAACCCAAAATTAACGATTATGTGAGAGACCTCTGGCAGGAGGATTGGAACACACAGACGAATAATAAACTCTTTCAGATCCGTCCAAACCTTAAAGACTTCCTCCCATCTACGTCGGGTGGTCGTAAAGAGGAAACGGTTCTGTGCCGCGCTGCACACCGGCCATTCGTATTTTACCCATCTTACCTTTAAAGAGTGAAGAAGCTCCGTGGTGCATTCCATGTCATGCACCGCTCACAATGAAACATGTTCTTTTAGAGTGTTGGGACTTGCACGATGTGAGACACAAACATTTTACAGCGGAGTCCATGAAGATCCTGTTCAGGATGTCCCGCCTGACGTGATCCTTGGTTTTTGAGAGAAATTAACATTTTTCATCTGATTTGAGATTTTACGGAAGGATTTTTAACAAAGTTTCTGGTTCGTTTGTAGACGATGTCATTTAACGAGATGTGTGAAAGTTTTTTTTTTTTTTTTTTTTTTTTTTTTTGACTGGTGAGTTGATTTTAACGTGGTGACAGCCCTGATGTGGCCCTCTGCGGTCGGCTGGGCTATAAGCAACATTATCTTATCTTATCCACCGATCTGAAACCGAAAGCTCTTATGTCAGACTCAAAGGCCCCTGGCAAGAGGAATGGAACTTACAGACGATAACAAACTCTTTCAGAACAGTCCAAAAGCTGAGAGTTTTTACCACGTTCCACGGGGCGGTGGTAAAGAAGAAAGCAGTCTCATGCCGTTTGCACACAGGCCACTCGTTTTGCACCCATTCTTCTCATGGAAAAGGTGAAGAAGCTCCGTGGTGCATTCCACGTGATGTACCACTCACAATGAAACATTTTCTTTTAGAATGTGGGGACTTGCATGATGTCAGACACAGACACTTTACAGCAGATTCCATGAAAAACCTTGTTTAGAGATGTCCCACCCACTGTGATTTTTTAAAAATTTCTGAAAGAGTTCAAACACTTTTCATTTGATCTAAGATTTTAAGTAAGAAATTTTTTTTAACGAAAAGTCCAGTGTGTTTTTTAATAAAGGTGTGTTTTAATGAGTTGTATGGATTTGTAATTGCAAAGAAAGAGAAAAGACTTAAAGAGTTGAATTCAGTGTGGTGAAAACCCTGATATGGTCCTTTTTGGTCGGCTTGGCTATAAGCAACAGCTCTCTGTCTCTCTCTCTCTCTCTGTCTCTGTCTCTCTCTCTCTCTCACTTTGTGATGACCATTACATGAGGTGGACGGGAGCTCTCATTTATGTCTGTGGATGATGTTTGTCAATGTCTCCCTCCCTCTGTCTGTCTGTCCTCGCCTCTCTCATTTTTCATGGTTGTAGTGACTGCTAACTGATGTCTTCACTTGTGAATAAATCATCAGACCTAGTACACACTGTCTGTCTGTCTTCATCGGTCAATGAATCATCGGACATAGAAATTACTATCATGTTGTCTTCATCTGTGAATGAGTCATCGGACATAATGGGTACTATCTTGTTGTCTTCATCTGTGAATGAATCATTAGACTAGTTGATAGTATTGTCTTTATCTGTGAATTAATCATCAGACATAGTACTTATTGTCTTCATCTGTGGATGAATCATCAGACTTACTCGATACTATATATTGTCTTCATCTGTGAAGGAGTCATCAGACATAGAAATCACCATCTGTTGTCTTCATCTGTGAAGGAGTCATCACACCTAGTACTTAATATCTGATGTCTTCATCTGTGAAGGGATTATTGGACATACAGGGTGTCACATCATTAGAAATGTAAGGGTTTTCATGTCCCCAAGTTAAATTTTTGGCGGTTTGGTATCCCCATCAAAACACTGTGGGCGTTTCCTTGTCAAAGGAGTATGGTCATATTTGATCTGAAAGGCAACTTTCATCAGTGACATGTATTATGACTGACTGGGTGTCTTGTCTGTCTTGTCTGTCTGTGTATGTGTTGTTTGTGTCACTGTTTATTGTTAACCCCCCACCCCCTTCACCCCCTGGTCTGCATGGTGAAACTGGCTACGTCATATGGGGTCAGCATGGTAGATTTACTTGACAACATGTGTTGATTGTATCGTGACACACAGAGACAATCGGTGCTACTTGGACTTTTTGTGTGTGTTTTGTTTTGTAATGGTGAACAAGAGCTGATTGATGAAAATTTCCGTATCTTACTGTGGCGAAAACACTGCAAGCATTGTGAAGTGTGCAAAGTTTGCACAACACTGAGCTTGTAGAGGGCAGTGTCGGCCACTGAAAATGAAAGTCTGTCACGTGTCGCTGTGGAAAAACCTTGTTGTTGGGCTCATCTGTTGACGTTGATGCAGCAATGACAGTTTGGTCAGTCAGTTTAGCAGGCTGGAGAACTCTCTCCGGATCTGAGGATTTCCCAGAAAAATCACCTGATTTTCAGAGGCAGGAAAATTGAATAGCCCAGGGGAAAAAATCCGTAAACCGCCCCCCACAAAAAACGGGAAGCGCTCTTGCACCCCGAGTCTCGTACAGTATCCAGCTTTTCCAAAGCCAATCCAGGTTTCCATGATTCTACGTTCAGCGTGTTGCCGCCCGTTGTCGCTGTGGCATATCGCGATGCTTCTGCTTGCATTAATTTAATCAGAGCATATCAGTGGCGGGCAAGTATGAACTTCTACTTCCTTCTTCCTCCTAAAAGACTGGTTCACTCAAAAACGAGTAGGTCACCAGCGCGCATGTTAAAAAGTAAAATAAAATAACATAAAATAGTGCGACTCAGACTGGTGAACGTTGAGCCATTTTTCTGGTTGTGGGGCATGCAGAAGCTTGTTTGAGAAGGGAACTGCATGTGTACGATGTCTTGCGTGTCACGAACCATGAATAAAGAGGAGACGTGGAAGGAAGGCACAATTGTCAACAGTTGGAAGATTTGATTGGACTGAAAAGACAACATACAAAGTGAGTAATTTGGATCGGCGGTTTTCAACTTACTGTCGGAAAAATCGAGTTCACCGGGGACGGCTCGTTGTCACCTGGTGTTAACTCTTTCATCCCTACAACCCGGTTTTCCGGTTTGCAGAAATCCTACCCTTCCTTCCTGCAGCCCGTAAAACCGGGCAGCACAAAATCACTCCTTTCCTTCCTGCAGCCCAGAAAATCGGTTGTCGCAGTAAGCACTTTGAACTTCGTGCGAGTCGCATCATCGGTACACGTCATGACTGGGTCGCTCAAGTGGCAGTGTTTATGAATGGAATGGATGCCAGACGGCCCCTACAGCTTGGGAAAGTGGTCACCGCTCTCTTCTGGCCAGTTTGCTACTACATACATGGCAGTTCTCACATTACACTTCTTTATTTTTCTCTAAATCCAGGAATGAAAGGAATACTCATAAGAATCTAGGAACAAGAGGAGGTAATGGTTCATAGAAAAGTAGGAATGAAAGAGTTACGAGAGCTGAACTATGCCAGTCGTGATTTTAACAACGCTCTTTGAACACATGCAGTGAAAGGAGTATGTTGATGCTTCAAGAGCACTGTGATGCTTCAAGAGTACTGGACTGCAGTCAGAACAGAGTGGATTTCTTGATCGGATTAATGTTTTAGTCCCCCCTCCCCACCCTCTTTTTTTCGCCTTCTGAAATAGACAAACTTATGGGGATTTAAAAGAAAATAATTTTGACGGTGTGACAGACCAGAGAAGTATTTCAAGTAATGCCATATGTACCCCTGTGGTGGGCTTGGTTACGAACAGCAGGAACCGAGATGCGCAAACTGACAGTGAGGATGTCCACAATGAGGAATATTGCTCTTCCATTGCCAGGTTATATTCATGAGTGCTGAGACAAACACCAGTGTGATTTTTTCCTCTCTTCACATCTATTCTCTCTCTCTTTCTCTCTCTCTTTCGCTTCAGAACTCTCTTCAGTTGTTTTCAAGAAATGTCCTACATTTAAGCATGCATGCCTCTGTGTGTGTGTGTGTGTGTGTGTGTGTGTGCAGTTATTTGTGTGCTTTCTTTGCTTCCTGATCAGTAATTCGCCTGTCATAAAAGACCACAAAACAGTCTTTAAAAGTGCTTAAGAGTCCATTTCAGCAGGGATGTTTTGGCGGCCCCCTCCCCCCCCCCCCCCTACGGTACCCCCCAGCAAGCCATTGCTCCTGGACCTCACCCCAGCAAAGGCGGCCCCCATGGACCCCAGCCTCTTACAATGATTTTTGAAGTCAGCTGTTCTCCAGTCTGATTTAGACAAGGTTTCACCAAACTGTTCTGCCTTGTTTCGCTTATTTTGTCATTTTCCCCATACTCTAGCTTGCATTTAATTTCTACGCAGACGTTTCGAAGCGATTCCAAAGGAAAGCGATATGCTTGAAGCAGTCGGAATTTCACTTCCAACAAACTAGATGTAACGCCCAATTTGCTGATTTGCAGGCCGATGTTCAAAGTTGCGTAAAGGGAAGGCACTCTTCACAGACAGCATGTTGTTCAAGCTAACAGGTTTTCGACAGAAATCATTATCTGTAAGGAGATCCCTTGCTGTAAAAATCTATTTGTGTTCACACCTTTGATTGATTTTTCTGTTACTCTTTCATACATTTTTGCTTTTCTGGTGTACTTGGATTTTCGATTCTAGGACATGATATACCCCCAATTGTACATGAATTGAAACCCTGGGCACAGTATGCAATATTTGATGCCTCTATATTTTCAACATTTTTATGAAAATGTATTTTTTAAAAAAGACCCCCCCCCCCCCCCCCCCCCCCCCCCCCCCCCCCCCCCCCCCCCCCCCCTTCTGACAACGACAGCAACAACAAATGGTGCATAAAGTAATGCTTTCCATCCTTGCCTTCCATTTCTCCGGTTGTAAGGCAAAGAGCAGATCCAGGACCCTGTCTGGGAACAGGCAGCAGAGAACACCTCTGAACTGACTGGGCATTGGTCCAATCTTTCCTCTGTTGGCTTGCCTCTTGAGGACATCGACCGCTC
>CM031616.1:69684753-69727253 GCA_018398815.1 Conus ventricosus
TTTCAGAAGGTTATTTTCACCCTCACTTTCAGTTTCAAATCTGAGTGACTTCTTGAGGTCCGTGGTGCCTTCCTTGTCATGTTCCTCTCACAGTGAAACACGTTCTTTTAAATTGTTGGGACTTGCACGATGTGAGACATGGACACTTTACAGCAGAGTCCATGAAAACCCTGTTCAGAGATGCCCCACCTGACGTGATCTTTGAGTTTCTGAAAGAGATTAGCATTTTTCGTCTGATCTAAGATTTTACGAAAGAAAGATTTTTAACAAAGTTTCTGGTATGCTTTTAGAAGATGTATTTTAAAGAGATGTGTGAAAGTTTGTTGGTTTTTTTGGGTTTTTTTTGGATGACTTGCGAGTTGATTTTAACATGGTGACAGCCCTGATGTGGCCCTTTGCGGTTGGCTGGGCTATGAGCAACATTACCTTGCCTTACCTTACATCTTGAGGTTCAGTTAACAGCAGTGAAAATGAGGAATATGCTGATGAATCACAGAGACAGATGTTGTGTGAATCAAGGGAATGATATGAGGCAGTCCACTGGGTCCAGAGAGAACAGGAAAACCTTCATTCTAACTCACTTGCTTCACCACCGAGTTTTTGGGCGAAAGTGGCCTAAAAGCCGCCTTTTCCTGTGGAGGAAGAGAGAGAGAGAGAATCACGGCAGACAGACAGAGAAGAGAGAGACAGAGAGAGAGACAGACAGACAGCAGGCATGGGAATTGTCAGCGAAAACGCTGATTTCCGCGGCAGTAAAATTTGCTTTCCGCGAAAACGAAATTGCGTCCGCGAAAAAAAAAATCTGGGGTCAAAAAATATAAAGCCACGGTTTTAGCTGTTGCTGAACTAGTCTTGGCTGGCCTAGACCAAGTTATACTAACGCGAGCGTTATCTCGTTCTCTGTTCTCGTTCTCGCGGAAGTTTGGGTATGGACGATCGAGACTATTGCGGAACGCGAGCGTACTGTGTTTGCGTGCTGCGAACGCCTGCCTCAGTTACCCGAATCGCCAGCAACAGCAGCTATTAACTCTCGCGGGCAGCCCAAATTTGTGAATGTCATGACTTTCTGCGCATGCGCAAACTTTGAACAGGCGAGTTTTCAACATGGCGTGCCATGGTCGTGTGGTAAACTTCGGCGATCCGTTCGAAGACAAGTGCCCAAATAAATGGAAATGGGAGTGGATATTTGTAGTTGTGGAGGTGGAAATCGGAGATGTAGTAAAGAAGGAGCGCCTTGGGACACGCTTTCGCAAGATAAATATCAGTGGAGCTGCACGGTGTATTGTCTGCAACAAAGACGTATCTTACGCCAGTCGTGGTGTTTCAACACTGACTGACCATCTCCGCTCAAAGAAGCATCTGGATAAGTGTGCGTCTCTGGAAAGTAATCAACGTTTGCCAGGTAAGATGACATTCTTCTCAGTGACAGCAGTAAACAAGGGAGCTGCTTGTGTGACAGTCTTCTCAGTGACAGCAGTAAACAGGGGAGCTGCTTGTGTGACAGTCTTCTCAGCAGTAAACTTCAAATACCTTCCTGTTTTCTCTTCAGAGATGCTTGCCTCAGCTCTAGAGGTAATGCCTGGTGCCAGTGTCTGTAACCAGTTTCAAGTGAATGTGTGCAGGCTTAACTTTTCTTTTGTGTGTGTGGGGGTGTTTCTTGTTTGGCTGGTTGACCAGTTGGTTGGTTGGTTGATTGGTGATTGTTTGGATTGGTTGGGTTGGTTGATTGTTGTTTTGTTTTTGTTGTTTGTTTTGTTTGTTTTTTGAGCCTGTGTGATCTTTGTAGTCAGCTGGAGATAAACTCATAGAACTGAATAAAAACATTTTGTGTGAAAATTGTTTTTGTTTGTTGTTTTAATGCTAATTTACTTCATTTTTTTTACGTTCTTAAATCCATAAAAATGAAGTCAGGATAGCCCAGATTGCACAGATTTTGATCTTGAAAAAAAAACATTTTCCGGGGGGCATGCCCCGGACCCCCTAGATTTTCAGAGTTTTCCCTTTCAGTCAATTCCCATGCCTGAGACAGACAGAGAGGCGGGCACACACACACACACACACACTAACACACACACACAGACACACTAACACACACACGCACACTCTTTCTCTTTCTTTCTCTCTCAATTAAATGCCATAAAATCCGCACACTTCTTCTGACTAATTTCTGCCTACAAACTTTGCACAGACAGGCAGACACGGGTCTGAAACCTGATCACTTAATTTACGGCTCGCGGCAGTTTGCAACTAGCCTAGCCTGTGCTGTGTAAACGAACACACTCGGCTGGGTTGCAACCCATTGCATCAGAAATTCGAGATTGCCACGTCGACAAACCGGATCGAGGCTGTCACGCGACACGACCGGGGCCGTCATTGTTGTTGGAGCTACTGCACAGGCTGTGTTTTGTTTGCGCTCTGGTGTGACCACTGTGTTTTAATTGTGTTATTTTAAAATGGCTAAAACGTTACTGAAGAACAGGTTTGTTATTCGAGGCCATAAGTTTTACTTTAACTGCATGTTAGAGTATTTGTTGAAAGAATTAGTTGAGTCAGTCAGTGAAGGCAAGCCAAATATTCACATGTCTGCCCGCACAGCGGGCGTGTGCTAACACGTTCCTCGCTATACAGCGAGAGCCGCCTCTTTCTCTGTTCTTCATTGCGCTTAACCCTTTGCCTACCGCATGACTTTGTGCTATATGACTATGAGAATACCATGCCAAGAGAGGTAACTCCGCAACACATACACACTTGCCATAAAGAAACCTCAATAGAAAATTTGTTTTTAACTTATCTATTCTGTAAAAATAATGAAAAAAATTCAAAGACATCACTCCATCCAAAACAGCCATTTCCCCCCACATATAGTGAACTGGTACACGAGGAAAAAAAAAACAAACGAACAGACTAACTGTACTTTGGTATTCTCAGTGCTAAAACATTTTCCCTAAATTCACTGTACCCACAGAACATCATGGATTAGGAGCACAGAGTGATTTTCCAAGTCTAAACAAAGTACTGAAACCTTCAGGAACAAAATAAAGTCATTCTGTATGGTATGCACACTAAATAATCAACTTTTATTGTGAAGCAAAAAACAACCCAAACTTCAACAATTTTGTTAAACTGAAGGCATCACATACAAGAAGATTTGTCTTCTAACTACTGAGGGGAAAAAAATAAGAACAGATTACTGAATACTGGGCTTTAGATTGTGATGGAATTCAACAAAAATGTGCTTTTGCACAAGTGCACTGAGAGCACCCCCCCCCCCCCCCCCCCCCCAACACACACACTGTGGTGATGATGTACCTCTTGTCCGGCTCCTCTTTGCTTTTTGATAAACAGGCAGTTTTTATTTCAGGCCAGAGTTTATGTTCATCCTTTTCTGCTTGCTTTTGTGCAGCAAATAAATTTGTTTCTCCTTAAAAGTCTACCAAAATTCTTCTGAAATCAAAAAGCTAAAGGTGATGCTCCTACAGGCAAATCGTGGGACACACCCACTGACTGACCCGGTTTCCTGGCTATCAAAACAAGGGAAACTTTTGGGGGGCTTCACTTCTTGTAGCCAACCACTCCAGTCAAGAATTAAAGTATCTCTAGCAAGTTTTGTTTTTCGAATTTTCTTTTTTGGGGGGTCTGGGCCCAGCAGCAATGGGCTATTCGACATCGTCATTATCATCGCCTGAATCATTATTGATTCCGGCCTCAAAATCAGTCAGCAGTCGATCTTTATTCATAACTAGGTCAAGATTGACGTCCGAATCGTCTTGCTTCAAATCTTCTTTAAGAGTGTAGCCCGCAAATACGCTCTCTTCATCAATATCACTTCAGAAAATGAATTCTGCAAGTTGCATAGTTACTTGATCCGCCATTTTCCCAGAAAATCTTCGCGAAAAAAAAGCCGAACTTTGAAAATTCACAGCAGCGAAACTACTCCACCAAAACTCATGCAACAAAAACAAAAATGGCGTCCAGAAACGGAAGTACCGGAAGACTCTTCTGTCGCAATTGCATTCTGGGATATGCGATGGTGAAAGCGAAAGTCGTTGACCGAGTATTCAGCGGTCGATCTCGGTCGATCCGGTATTCAGAAGGAGGAAATCTCGCGGTCGATCTCGGTCGATCCGGTAGGCATTGGGTTAACTGGTAGTTGTCTTGAAGGTAGGCGAAGCATGTTGTGAAACCGGAGAGACTATTTTTAAAAGGTTTGTTGGTTCAAGGAAAATGAAACAAGATACAGCCAGTTTTAATACGTGTTTGGCTATCGATGAGATGGTTCCTTATCTAAAAAATGGCGCTGCATTGTTGGAAAGCTGGCCAAAGCAAAACAATCCATCACGCGTTGATTTTTGGGCGTTGGCTTGAGACAGCCCAAGTCATGTTTAAAAAACAAAAAACGCATCAAACATGCGTTTATTTCTTAAGACGCAGGTGAACATGTCTGATTCGTATGCTAGGAAACTCATTCAACTTTCTGTGTGTTTTTATAACTATCCTAAATTCCACAAGCTAGGAATCAGTATAAATGAACTGTGTAGCAACGCCAAACCATTATTAAACTTATGCAACAGAATAACGATTTTCGAATGTTCTGAAAAACAAACTAGATAGGGATAGGCAGACCTTAGTACATCTACCAGTATGGAGAGGAGTAGTGTGTGGCCGGCACTATCTTCATATAAATCCCTTAAATATACAATGCTGGATGTACTACTACTGGCGATTAGAGCCGCCATAAAAGCTGGCTACAGCAGTAATTGCTGTAACTCTGCTAAAGCAAGTTGCAAGCCTGTTTGAGAAAAGAGGAGCAGAGCAAACTAGGCCAAACAACCCTATGTGATCGCTTGCCGCCAATGACGTCAGCACCTGCAAAGCTTGGTGGCAAAACTAGGTCAAACGCCCCTATGTGATCGCTTGACTACAAAGCGCGGCAGCACTAGCAAAGCTCAGCGGCAAAACTAGGCCAAACGACCCTATGTGATCACTTGGGGTTGATTGAGGTTGCGCGCGAGACACAGCCTGTTTAGTCACAAAGCAAGAAGTGGCCCTAGGAGTTCTACTTTTTGTTTGTTGTGTGTTTTGGCCTACCCCACGCACGCACGCCCCCCCACCCCCACCCCTGGACTGTCTATTGTGTGTTTGTTGTTTGTTTTTTTGTTTTGTCCTGCCCCCACGCATGCACCCCCCCCACCCCCCCCTGCCCCCACCCCACCCACGCATGCACACACTCAAGTTCCTTCTAAGTTTTTAACAAGTTATTCTCAAGTTCTTACTTAAGTTACTTCTAAGTTGTCCTTAAGTCATTCTTAAGTTATCCCCAAGTTTTTAATAAGTTCTTAATAAGTTCTTGATCAAGTTCTTAAGTAAGTTCTTAATAAGTTCTTGTAAGTTCTTGATTAAGTCATCCTTTAAGTAAACCAAGTTCTTATTAAGTTATCTTATAATTATCAAATAATACAAGCTATGTTTTTATCTTAAATAGTAGATGTCTAATATAGTACACACACGCCTCAAAAAACGCGTCATCGTTGAGGATGTCTTGCTCAGCGTTCTCTGCATAGATCTTAAGGAAGGTTTTACATCCGAAGCAACCGCATTGATTACAATTTGGGTCTATGGAAATGTCTTTTATAGACTCCAGGTTTTTTATTTATTGACTTCATCATTTTATAATACGCCATGATCTATTTTTATAAAAAAATTTAAAATATTATTCCATTATAAAATGGATCAAATGATGCTTTGTTATTGGCGGTTTTGGCGTGCAGTTGTCTCTTTCTGTATTCAATGGTTCAGATTTTTTTGATTGCTTTTGTTTCTGTTCCCATCGGTTATATATTTTATAACCGTAATAACTGCCCCCAACAGCAGCAATGGCGCTAAAAATGGCAACAGTTTTAAGTTCAATATTCCATGAAGATTTGGTGCCTTGTATCACATGGAGTTTTTATAGCGGGCTTTGGGAATCAACTTGTTCTGGCGTGGCGGTGTTATGTTTTCATGATGAGTCATATTCTGTAACATTAATTTTTTTTGTCTGTTCCACTCTGCTAATTTTTTTCCTGCTTCAACACGCCCAGGATTTTTAATGGTCTCCACCTGATTCAGCGTTTTCTGCTGATTTCTGGCTTGGTTACTTTCTCCACCTGATTCAGTGTTTTCTGATTCTGCTGATTTTCTAGCTCGCTCTTTTTGGGAAGGGAAACAAAATCTATATGATTAAAAGTTATTAATCCCATGATCGCTGGCGACAATAATGTTCCAAATCTGTAATATAGATCACAGCCTAGAGACTCTAATGACTTTGTTAAAACAGGATCTTGCGTTAAATCATACGTAAGATCTTGTTCAGAATCAATGGGAGCAAATCTACTGACTAGTTTAGTGTACAAACTAAGAACCGTTTTGCCCACACTTTTTACCATTCTAGACCCAGCTGCGCTTCATACCTGTTATGATACTTTAAAATGTCTTGCGGCGACATCTGTTGAATCTGTTCAATGCTGAATTCAGTTCCGAGGGAACTGTTTTGTTTTTCCACACGCTGCCAAAGAATACAACCTCTCCTTTTGGGGCATAACAGCTTGGCCATCAACTTGGTCATTCATAAGTTCGGGAAGGTTTAGGCCGCCTTGTAGCTGTAGTAGATCATCACTGTTCATGTTTTTTAATAATTATAATTATTTTATTTTTAAAAATGAGCACCGAAAAAAACTGTTGCTAACCTTGTATACCATTCTGCTGTTTATTGGAGGACTAAGTGTAGGATACTCAATGCTTGGTAAAAGCCTGTTAAGAATTAAACCAGCAGATCTTGGCAAATAGACTTTGAGGATTCAGCAAAGCTAATTGCTATCATTGCAGCTTCGTTTGCTACGAAAGATTTTCTAGTTAAGCAGGAATAATTCCAGACAATATAAATATGTAAGAAAAAAATACATTTATAAAAAATGGCTTCACTCGCAAAAATTTGATAGGCGGCGCTGTGGTTAATGCGCTTGCTTTTAGCGGAAGTAATTTCGCATTTAGTAAACTGGGGAATGACGGCGAGAGAAAAAGACATAACAAAGCTATGGAGCAACTAGCAGCTGCACAAGACGCTATGAAAGGCAGAGACTTGAGCAGTTAGATTTTATTAATGACACACTGAAAGACAGGGGCATGCAGCTTACACATTTAAAAATGTTGATCAAGCAATAAAACAATATTATCTTGTAACAGGCAAACCAATCGAGACATTGCCCCCCCCAAAAATTTCAGTGACTTTTATCAACCATCAGAAAAACAAAAGATGCAAGAAATCGGGTTTATTGTCGTTGGTATGACCGTCGTGTATTTTGTTGCACATAATATTGGCTGAATAAAAAATGAACAAAATCTATTATTCACCCAAAGGATATTGGAAGGGCATCACAGCAATTAAAAAGCTAAGCCAAGCAGCGGGAGTCAGTGAACAAACAGCAAAAGAATGGTTATCTAAACAAGCGATTTGGCAAATTTATTTACCTGCGCCCAAACGAATACAGAGACCACACTTTGTGAATACAATACCGAACGACCCCCATCAAATGGACCTTCTATATTTACCCTCTGATACGATTAGACGAAAAAAGATTTAAGTACGCACTCACAGTCATTGACATGGCTTCAAGATACAAAGATGCAGAGCATTAACGCAAAAGAGTGCTTCTGCTGTTGCTGTCGCTATAAAAACTGATATACCAACGAGGGCCGCTAACTTATCCTCGCATGATTCAAGTTGATGATGGAAAAGAATTTATAAGGCCCAAGTGAATCAATTATTGTTAAAACACAGAGTTACTATTAGAAGAGGCATTCCGGGTGTTCACAGATCACGGGCTTTAGTTGAAAACTTTAACAAACAGTTAGCTGAAAGACTTTTTTCCTACCAGTATCACAGAGAGCTGATTGACAATTCTCGCAACACAGAATGGGTTAGAAGACTGCCCTCAGTTTTGCGCGCAATGAATAATGAAGAATTTAAAGGGCTAAAACCAGTACAAGCAATCAAAAGAAAAACAATAAATGTTGCTGAAGACTCCAGTACACCCGGCAAACTATTACCGTTTGGTTTAAAAGTAAGGTACCTTTATTTACCGGGGAAGCAGAAGGGGACACTCGCTTTCAGGGCAACTGATCCGGTTTGGAGTGTTGATCCATATGAAATAAAAAGAATTGTAAAATGAATCCGCCCGTGTATTATTTACGAGAAACTGACACAACAAAACAACCAGCCCCTCAAAGATCTTTTGTGAAGGAAGAACTGCAGATAATCCCGCCGGGCACATTTCCCGCTTTAATTAATTTACGGTTCTCCAGTGCCCGATTGCATATGAAAACTCTGGATTAACAAACACACGTTTTGTGTTTGTTCTATCTAATGACTTCTTTGTTACAACTGTTGTGTTGATCTCATGTAGATTAGATCGCAGTTTTACGTTGTCATGATGAAAAGTCTTATTGCCAAACAATGCTTCTTTGTAGTTGTCATGTGATATGTTTGACTGCACAACACTGCGAGATATTCCCTTTGCTTTCTTAATGATTTTCTCCTGGCTCGAAATACTGTACATTTTCGACCTTAGCCCCACATACTCCTTGATCACCTTTCCAGATAATTCATCCTTCATCTTTCCTAAAACCTTCTTGTTAGTAATTGAATGTAAAGGCGAATCTTTAGGATATCGGACGTGTCATACCATCCACTCGCTCCTTTAGCTACTTCTAATTCCATGTCTTTATAAATATCTTCAGTAGGGATATCTATAACAAAACTATCTGTATCTGTGTAAAGTACTCTGGACTCAGGATACGAGGGCTTAAAGTAGTCATAAAGAAATTCTAACATCAAAAGCTTTGATAATTCTAAAACAGTAAACCAAAAAAAACAGGTTTGTCCAATTTGACTTTCTTTTTTTTCATCATTATGCAAAAAGCTGGTCATGAAATCTTCTGAAGTCCTGATAATTAGGTTTGAAGTGAGCTTAATTGCTTCGTTCTCTTTGGTGCCCAAATCTGACATCTTTGCGCTTGTGCGGATTCTCCATAGTCTTTCCGAAACAGTGTTGTTCATCAGCTTGAAAAAGTCTTTTTCTGAAGCATCTGTGGATTTAGTTCTGAGATCAGTGTTCTTCATGATGTATGGTTTCATGAACTGTTTTGATCAAAAGCAATTATGCGATGAACAGCTGTTAACTTTAAAACCATGTCTTAAATAAAATTGTAGAAGTCTGTAATGGCAGACATAATTTTTTTGCCTCGAAGATTAGGCACAATTTTTAGGTGGTTCTCTTGGATCCATCTTTAGACTTTCTGCTGCTAATGGATAGTCATTATGCAGGTCATGGAGTTTGAGGATATTCTAAGTCAACTTCTAGAATGAAACCACGCTGTTGGTCAGGCGTTAAACTCCCCAACCACTTTAATGCCTTTTGAATATTATTCGTACCTGTGTACATTTTAAAGTTACGTAATGGAAGTGATTGCGCCATTGCCCAACCATACAGATTGTTTGCGTCTAAATACATGAGATAGTTAGACCTTTTACTTGGATCATAGTTGTCCAAGTATTTGTTGTTTGCTTTACAATAATGATGCGACGCCATACTAATTCCTCCACGCAATCCGTTTTCAATCATCTGAATCATTGGTAGGTCAGACAATAAATCAATTTGTACTCCAGTAAACTTTAAGAAAGCATCCCAACTCATCCCGGGCGCAGAAATGTAATGCGCAGGATCCAAACTGTAATGTTTCATGCAGGTCTTTCTATAATTTTCAAAGACGCCCGCCAACAAACATACATCAGCCATCAAGTATGAATCATGATAGTCTCCCATCGTTTTACACTCTAACTTCTCCCCACGCATCTTGAGCATGTTGGTAATCGGAGTCGCTGATGTTCCTTTCCTCTAAGACTAGAAAAGAACGCGCCTTTAGGTGGAAGTGTATCTTCATCAAACCTTTCCCAATGTTCATGTACTCATAAGGGTAAACGCCCTTTCTAACAAGAGTTGGGTCAAATATATTTTTCCCGTTATTGGGCAGGACTTTAAGGACATGGCCAGTGACTCTAATGAACCCATCATGTGCTGCATAGAGTCATAAAAAGACATGTTATTTAAAGTGAAACACATGTACTTTTCTGATGACTGTGCAATGCATGCTCCCCTGAAGGCATCGTCCACTGCTTTCATTATAAGGTGGGAGTCGTAACCTCGCAAGTTATGAAAGATACAGGCAGCTTCCATGTCTTAGGATCAAACTTTAGTTGAAGATTGCATTTGTTATGCGCCGCTCCTCTGAACTTTCGCTAAGTGATCATGGTCTCTTACTTTTGGATTCTTGCGTCTGATGAGAGGCCTAAACCACAATTCCAACAATGTGTGGCTGAGTCATACTGTTGTTGGTCTTCGGGCGCCATTATGATTTCAGATAAGTTTAGATTATTAGAACAGTCATTGCGCACTTGCTGCATGCGCTGTAAAAATCTTCTAGCCGCATTTGGGCCTCTGTATAATTCTGGCCTTGAATGGGCGCCATCCGACCTAACAATAATGAAGGAAAATGAACAAATCTGATGATTACTCATTAAGACTGTTTTTCGAAGTTTTTGTGGCGCTGGCCCTTCATAAGGAACAATAAGCGACTCGAAGTCTGCGTAAATACGTATGGAGAATGTTGCAGTTTTTTCCAGTTCTTAAAACTAACTTTAGATCCTGGCGGGGGCGTAATTAGTTCTGTATTACAGTCTACAGAACTTTTACAAGTTTTATGTTCACTCGCGGCTTGAACAGATGGCATTCTTGTTAAACATTTTCTACAGAATTCTTGTTTGCCATGATCTTTTGAAGTATGCTGCATTAGTCTACTCATTGTTCGTATCAATGTGTAATGGGGTTTAGCCCCGCTGGTGAAAGCATCAGTAGTAAGTCAACATGATTTTTGTCTGGCTCGCCAATCGTTGGACTGTTCTTGGACACTTTAATTGGCACCAAATTTGTTTCCTCATCCATGTGTATACATTAACAGTTATTGGTTTGTTTTGTTCTTCAAACCGATCAATTTGGTCTACACTAACAGGAAAGGACACCCCATAAAGTTAAGATCATTGATGTTACGGGTGATAGTTAGACACTCTCTCTGCGTTTTTGCGGGCGTGATGCAGCCTTGCAAGAACACACCACATAAAACATTTGTTGTCTGTATTCTTTATGTTTAGAACTGCTCTTTTTGCAACTAATGCTGGAGGTAGTGGAATGTAAGCCTTACCAACAATCGGCGCATACTTAGCCTGTTTTAATCTGATCTCAAAGGGACTTCGCCCTCTGACCAACCAGAGCCTCTCATTTTGGCTTCTTCAGCCGCAGCGTCAAACTGTGTAAGCAGTTCGTCTGCCCAACCGGGTGTTAAGTCGTTATGAGAAAGAACAGTCTGTTGTTAGTCGAGACCCAGACTTCTAGATTTTCTTCATTTATTGTTACATAGTCGATTAAAACAGCTAACATTACTTTAACTGGCGGGTCTATTAGTAGTTTACTTGGAACTTGAGAAATAGCATGTACAACGCTTGCCGCACGTTTGCTGGATCAATGACTTCTAGATCAATATCATTCAGTGCTCTTGATAAACGCTCTCTCTCAAGCATTCCTTCAAAAAATTCGTCTTGCCCTTCATATATCTTAGCCATGTTGAGTTCTTTTCTAACTCAAAATATTTATTTAAATTAAAAAAAAATAATTAATCAGAATCAATATCAACGGTCTTTTTTGCGCTTGGACTCATAAACTAAAGTATAAAACCCTTCGGTGTTGTTACTGTGAGCTGTTTAGAACAGAGTTTAATGTCTCGTTTACTTTTTTTAAGCATTCCTTTTTTATCTGCTCGGGGTCTGGCTGTTGAGAAAAACTTGTCACCGCCTTTCTTTGAAGATCAAACTTTTGTCTTTTGTAGTCATCAAAATCGCCTGTAAACGATTAAATTCTTCATCCTGATGTTTGAGTCAACAAGCGCTTTATTTATTGTCAGTTTAAACGAACTAAGTTTAGCCGTTATTAGTTGAACCATAGCTGTGTGCTTTTGGAGTTTAGTTTTTAATTTTTTGCCAGCAGCACTTACAGCTAAAGAACACAGACCGAGAGCTAAAGAAACCCGCTAGAGGTAAAGCTGCGGGTGCGCCTATGCCCGTTGCTAAGAGACCAACACTCGTTCCTGCTGATAGAGCGCTTATAGTCGATGCCCCAGTATTAAATATGTAACAGCATTAAAGGCAGCAGAATACCTTCGTTTGGTTTTGCTGTATTTTGAAAGGTCCCGCTCTAGTTTTTGTTGCATTTGTGTAATGTTTGTTAATCTGAAGGTTTTTACTTCAGGGGTTTCTATAACAGCAGAATTGCCTGCTATCTCTTTTTTGGCGGCGCTGTAGGCACATTTGGATAAACCTGAACAGACATGCTTTTTTAAAATAAAAATTATTTAGTATACTACTCTTTTAATCTGTTATTTACAATATTCAGCTGCGCATCATATATTAAAAACAAATGTACATTAAGCGGTTTATCGGCTTCTTCTTCTTTATCGATTTGGATGTTTATTACGTCTCTCACAGTTCTCCCGCTTCCATGCAACTGATTATCCTCCGTTGACCTTAGGTCAATCCATAAACCGTATTTCGTTGTTAAATAATCATCAAGCCTAACATTGTGAAGATGTAAATCTTTAGACACAAGGTCAACTGTTGGATTTCTACACCTCCCGCCTCCAAACAGTTTTCTTATTTCATCAATGCTGATAAGGTTTAAGCCCGCTAGCGTAGATTTGGTTAGGACTACCCTCAATCGAACATTGTACTTTCGTTATTTTGGATTAAAAAACTTTTCACTTCCTCTTTTGAACGGTTTTCATCTTCGCACAGCAATAAAAATACCTTTAAGCGATCTTGCTGAGACGCTAAAACTAAAATTCCATATAGTGTCTGCCCTGCTTCTGGGATATGTTGTATGATGAATCACTCTTTCGTAATATATTGGGAAATGTGTCTCATATTGGTGCGCAATCAGCCTTGCTAAATTAGGGTTGCTAACAACGTCAAACTCTAACGCGATGTCAGAAATGCTGTACTTTGCTTCGGTGTCTGTTGATTTGATAACACGTTTGTATTCATTAAAGTTAGTTCATATGACAATCTGTCTTTTAATGCTCCTTGAAAGTATGGGGCATGCGCTTTTAACAACTCAAAATCTAGGGAATGGAAAAGCGATTTCCATACGCAAACTTTACGGCTACATACTTTTTGACGTCTTTAGTATCTCCAGCGCCTATTCTATGTTTTAGTGCTTCTTCATTTTCGATTCCTTGAAACGCAAGATCATCCCTTTCATTCCCGGTTAGCCCTAGATCAGAATAGGTTAAAAATATGTCTGCATTGTGTAAAGAAAATATTTCTTGCCCTCAATTTTATAGAAATTTTCTAACGATTGCCCGTCCCAAATTCTGTACAACTGTCCTGTTTGGGTCTGTTGTTGAATCGAGCTCTATTTTGAAAGTAAGACGCGCAGAGCCCGGCACAATCAATTCATCCGCTCCTAAGTCTGGAAATTGACAGTAAGAATTTGATCTGCATCAATAGTAGATGGATTATTTGGAACAATAATATTCGTTTATTTCCTTCACGCCATGGGGCTCTTTCTGTTTTTATGGGGTCAAGAAACGAGCCATGTGCTTGTTGTGGCATTTTATGAAGCAAAATAAAAAGTTAATTATTTAAAAAAATGGCAGGAATTGAAGGCGAAGAAGATTATGATGTTTTTGATCGTGGAGAGACATGAGTGAAATGAACCTTTGACACAGCATCGCTCAACGCTTCATTGCAGCGTGAATTAACAGCAAGTACGGTCGAAGCATTTTACAAAAGTTTAGGCCAAGAACCTCCCGAATTTATAGACCAAATGATTTTGAATTAGAAGATGGTCATTTGTCTGTAAAAAACGATCAAGGGCAACTTGTTCGGCTTACAACTAAACCCGACCATCAAAGTTTTTAGTGTGGGTTCAATTAGAAATAGATCAGGTGAAAGATCAAATCGCCTTGGCATTGCTAGACCGAAATTAAGGCGGAGGCAGTTGCTAAACTTCAAAAACACACTACAAGAACTCCGACAGATAACCAATGCAAAACATGGAACTTAAAGAATTAAATCAATCAGCAGGCGAATTAATAAATACAATAGAAGCAGAAACCAGTTTTCAGAAGAAACAGCGTTAAAAACAATTAATGATTCCCATGCCTATGCGAAAATTATTAGCCTTGATCGTACTTTAAGAAACCATCAGAGGCGAATTAAAAAAACAATTAGCAAAACTAGGTGAACTAGATGGGCATATAAAAAGAGAAAAAGAAAAACTCGTTGAGGCTGATGACGCAACTTAGGCCTGATATTAAAGAAAGAATAACCCAAGACTAAAAAATCTTGAACAAGAGAGATCAGCAAGACTAGAAGTGACAACTTTCTAACCGAACTATTACGAACTCAAGTGAATAGAATAAGAGAAAACTATCGAAAAAATTTTTATGAAGACGCAACGCTAGCAGAACGAATAAGAACATTGTTTAGAGAGCAGGGAGTCACATTAGCAAGCGTTATAACTGCCTTAGGATTTGCAATAAGTACACTGGTGATGCTATTACAGGCGTGGGGAGGGCAAAGTTCAGTGCCTCCGCCACCATCGCCTCCGCTGATAAAATCATGGGTAAAAAAACAGCTTGATCATCTTGCGAATTTATTAAAAAAATTAGCCAGTAAAGCCGTGGACGCTTTACCGGGTATATTAGGGGGTGTTGTTAGCTGGCTTTTGTCTACTGCAAGCAAGTAGTTGGCTTTATGGCGAGCTTTATGGTCATTAGTTCTCGTAATAGTTGGGTTAATTTTTAGTAAGATAAAGACCAAGTAATCCCAGGCCAGTTAATCCAAGAACAAGCGCTGTCTTTTCATATTCATGGTCATCGCGAACAGAGTCTGCGAGCTTTGCTGAGTCTTCAATGACTTTGGGGGTTTGGACTTCGGGAATTAGATGACTAATCTTGGTGTTTGTTACTGCTTGTATATTACTAGCTCAGAATTTATGTCGTTTTTCCCAAACCCTTCTGTTCATTGCTGCTATAAGAATTTCATTATTATAGTTTATTATTATTCCTACCTGGAGTCTGAGGTCAGAAGGCAGCATGTATAAACCAGTGCCAACAGCAAAGTCTACTTTCGATCTTGCGTATTGTAAAACATTTTGGTATCTTTTAATACTTGAAGGTAAATCAATGTAGAATTAATGGCGTCCTCTAAATTTGCTAAGTATTGTTTTTGCGCGTCAAAGCCAGTAGAAGGATCAGTTATGTCGTTCTTGCCTGTGCTTGCGAACCTAGCAAAACACCAAACGTAAGTACGATTAGAGTCGTTTATTCGTTCTATTCCCGCCCTAGTTAGGCCCTTAGAAGTGTCTAAGATAAATGTTGTCCATGCTGTTTTATGCTCTTGCTCTATGGACCAGGGCTCAACAATTTTGAAGGAGAACGCGGTTCAAAGTTATACTTTCTGTGCGTTGCCTGAAAATAATGACGCCTATGCCATGATTATGATCCAACTTTTGTCTAAAGTCTGTCTGATGTTAATATTGAATTCGTTACGATCCTTTCAAAAGCCTTCATGTCTATTTCTGTTGCTGAGTGGATTAAACGGTTTGTCATTTTGGCAATGGGCTTGCAATTCAAGCCAAAATACGTCTGAAGGTGTAATAGAAATGAAATCGGTACACTGACCTCACCAAAGGATCATGGTGATTTAAATGATCAGCATACGCCACTCCCACCCAGTTGATGCGCAAAACACAGCAAAGTTTAACTGGTTCTGATAAAACTGCATCGGATGACTAAACCCGCTTTCTGGATGTGCTCGTCTTCAATAGGGGGGTTAAGATATCTGCTTAATGGAGTACTCACCTTTTTATGAAAGAGGCAGTCTGGGTCACAGCAATGTCAAGAGTATCAGTTGCTATATTTTTAAGGATGTAGTGCGGCCCAACAGAATATTTTGCGCAGTATATTGAAAAGCACTCATTTTTAATTTGTTTTAAAAAATGTTTGTAACAATAACAACCCAAGACCGGCTTCGTTTTTAGAACATGCTATTGATAATGGGTGCGAAACCAGAACGGTCGCGCTCCATGAAATATTTTACAAAGTCGTATGGTTTAATTAAGCAAAGCAAGGAGAATAACAGATTCTAAAAGTTACCAGTGCAGGGACCAAAATTAGCCAGTAACAATACCTGATGGTTATTACGGGTTTTGCTCGCTTAAAAGAAGCAATGAGTAACTTTAACATTACTCTCAAACTTAACAATGCAAATCTAAAAACAATGTTAACATTCAAGCCCGAAGAAGTATCTTACTTTTTTGATAGAGAGGGTAGCTAAAATGTTAGGCTTTACAACTGGCAATCTACCCACTCATGTTTTAGTGCCTGAGCCAGACAAAACTACTTATGAGGGGGAAAATCGCTCGATCTTGCATTACATTCATTACTCTATGTTTCATTTGGATGAGTAAGCACTGATGAAAACTTATATGACGGAAGGCCCTCAATGTTTTAAGAGCTCTTCGTCAGGGGAAAGCTGCATATTGCGATTATGAAATTATACAATTCCCTAATTTACAGTTTAAAAGATTAGTTTGTGGGAGGATCGGATCATTTAATATAAAATCAAAGACAAAACGGGGAAAGCCGTGAAATGTGGATAATCTGCACATTGTTTTGGAAATAAAATAATAAACTGTACTAAAATGTCGCGGGGGCAGAAGAACCAGAGTTACATTAGCGCCTGTAAGGTGTATAAACCCTTTGAATTAAAAGACCTTGCAGACGTTGCGGACTTTGAACAGAACGGTGAGATAGGCACTTTGTATGGGTTTGAGTACACTAAAGATGGTGATTATAAACGCAAAGAGGTTAGCGACAGTAAAAAGTTTCCTAAACTAGAACAGCTGCGCAATCTAGAGGCAAATAATGTTGGCCAGTATGAATATAAAATAGTTCGAAAACCTGACCTCAAATGGCACTTAGACCATATTTAGAATGGGAAATAAAAATTTGAATTCATAAGCCCATTTACATATTTTAGCCGTCAAAAAAGTTTCAGAAAAGCATTCAACTCTGGCCCTTTACATGTAAGTCTTATGCCGGCGACAATAGTCGGAAAGAATTGAAATAACGCCGTATGGAAAAAAAGCAGTACATCCTCCACAGAAAAGAAACAGTTGTAAAAAAAGCTTCTACAAAAATTACAGTTCTTTCCAAGCAGAAATTAAAGGAGACACGTTCCAAATGATATTTGAAATTTCTGTCTTTAAAGATGTGGAGAGGGATGGGGTTGTGGGCGTTAGTGATGACCTTATAAAGGAATTAATATTAGCTGGCAAAACTTAGACGTTAAACGCCTTAACGTTGTTGTCGTCGTTCTTCACAATGGTGAGGATATTAAGATCATAACAAAAGCAACAAAATCACTGTTGACTTAAATAGAAACAATCTTACAGAACTGAATTGGATTAATCTTACACATTTAGGCCTCGTAGGGTTTTATTATACTGAACAAGTTTGACGGAGGTATGATAAAAATAATAACTGGATTAGATTAAATTCTGTTATAAAAAATATGGAGCAGTTAAACTTTATGACAAAAACTCCTCATTGTCATTGATTGTGGGCAGACTGGTTGTGGAAAAACATATTTATCCTCGACCTGTTACAAACAGTTTATCGTTATAAATTTTTAAACATAAATTTTGGTTTTCTGTCCAACACTTAAATGGAACAAGCTATCATGATAGAAGGTTTATATGGACAGATGATGACATAATTTAGTTAATCCTAGCAATAAACTGAGTGAGTGTTTAGAACAGTTTTATAGATGTTTGAAGGAAGCAGACACTATTTATTAAAGATGATGTTCGGCAGAAAGAGACATAATTAAAAAAGAAATACTTTGTCAAAACTAGCTTTCATGTGGAAGACAATTGCTGGAATAAGTGTGTGAAATTTATTTCAAAAATATAACTCGGTTTTAAAAGACTTTAGAGAACAGTTAAAGACTGTAGTTCTATTTCATATGAAAGACAGAGACTCATTTGATGAATGTTTGCGCGAAAATGATATTATTGAAAATGACCAGGGAAAAACACAGGATTAAACAAAAAATTAAAGTCTGAAAAGTTTAGTAAAATTAGTATTGAAAACGGATAACCCTACACAGTATGTTTGTTTGTAGATTAATCGTTATTTTTTGGTTTTTTGAAGTCTTACTTGTCAGAGAACGGGGAAATACAATCTGGGTTACTTTCGCCCGAAAACTGTCTGTCTGTCTGTCTCTCTCTGTCTCTGTCTTCTCTGTCTGTCTGTCTGTTCTGAGGGCAACTTGACCTTAACGGGTTTTGTCAGGGGTTTCGGTGATTCTTCTCTCTCTCTCTCTCTCTTCCGCCACAGGAAAAGGCGGCTTTTAGGCCACTTTCGCCCAAAAACTCGGTGGTGAAGCAAGTGAGTTAGAATGAAGGTTTTCCTGTTCTCTGTCCAGCCATCCCATGTCAATGTGCTGGCTTCATCGACTGCTGACCTCTGCTCCAGAACCAATCACTGGTTAACCAGTGCAGACAAAACAGAGAGAGAACACAAAGGAGCTGTGTGGGATCATGTGGTGAGTGTGTGTGTGTGTGTGTGTGTGTGAGAGAGAGAGAGAGTAGAGGAGAAAGAGAGAGAGAAAATAGAGGAGAGAGAGAGAGAGAGAGAGAGAGAGAGAGAGAGAGAGAGAAGGGAGTGTTATGGGAGGGGGGTGGAGAGAGATGCATGGGAGGAGATGAACTCGCATGTAATCAGCTGCATTTAGGCTTAAGGAGAAAAAGAACAGCAAATATCTGGCGGAATGGGAGCCGAGAGGGATGTATGGCGGCAAATGGAGATGTTTGCAGCTAATGATGGCACTAGAAGTTGCTGTGGTGGAGATTGTGCATGCACCAGTGGTCAGCCAGCCAAGCAGCAGTGTGGTGGTGCTGATGCAGATGAATGTTACACAATGGGGCAGACCATACTGCAGGGATAAGGTTCATGCAGGGGGGTCCCACTATGTGTAGCTGCTGCTGCTGCCAGGTGGAGGCTGATTTGCTCCTGCAGCTGTATATTGCAGCCAGGATTGCTCCAATAAGAAGACGTTTTGCAGGGGTTTGTGATGTTCTGTAAAATGTTCTTGTCACAGCAGATTTTTTTTTCCCTTTTTTCGTCACAGCAGTTTTTATTCCCCCCTCTCTCTCTCTCTCTCTCTCTCTCTCTCTCTTTTGTGCTTTAACTTTGGGGCCCCCTCTTCCTTGACAAAAATGTGCTTTCACCCCACCCTAACCTACTGGGTCCCTCCCCCCCTCCCCCTCCCCTCTTCCGCTCTTTCCTCCCCGTCCAATGCGTTCTTTGTTTACCTTTGACAATGGATTTTTGTGTTTTCCCTGACAGATACAACTCTTGTTGCTGTAGTGTGTATGTTTATGTGTACCAAGTGGGTGCAGGTCTTGAGATTGCAATTGATCACCTCATCCTAAATGTTTGACCGAGCCTGTATACCATTGCTCAGGGTGTGCAGTGTATGTATGGATATGCCCGTGCGTGTACAGTGTATTTATATTTGATATTCTTAAGAGTGTGTGTGTGTGTGTGTGTGTGTGTGTGTGTGTGTGTGTGTGTGTGTGTGTGTATGCACGCACACGTCGGACGGGGGGGAAAGGGGGGTGGAGAGGAGGGGAAAAGAGGCAGCGTTGGTGAGGGAAGTGAGGAAGAGGGGTGGTGACAGCCTGGGATATACTGTAAAAAAAAAAAGGGGGGGGGGATGGAATGTGCTGGACGGCAGAATGACCAGGTGAGACACTGTAAAAGGTATGACTAGATGAGACACTGTAAAAGGTATGACTAGATGAGACACTGTAAAAGGTATGACCAGATGAGACACTGTAAAAGGTTTGACCAGATGAGACACTGTAAAATGTTTGACCAGATGAGACACTGTAAAATGTTTGACCAGATGAGACACTGTAAAGGGGGGATGGAATGTGCTGGACGGCAGATGACCAGATGAGAGACTGTAAAAGGTTTGACCAGATGAGACACTGTAAAAGGGGGGATGGAATGTGCTGGACGGCAGATGACCAGATGCCAGCTGAGATCACAGACACTTAGGGAATCCTGATTTCTGTAGGCACGCATTTGATGCCCCTTATGCATACAATGTTGGGGTGAGAGAGAGCTAGCTGGCAGTGGTCTCACGTTGTGATCAGCGTGTGTATTTCTGTGTGTGGAGGGCGGATTAAGGGGTGGGGGTTGGGGGATAAGGTGAAGATGATTAATGTGTGGGTTGGACAGGTTTGGGGGTGTGCAACATAGTCGGGTGGAGGATGGATGGGGGGGGGGGGGGGGGGGGGGGGTAGAGTGTGGTGGTTTGCCTGTTTACCCACTTTTTTTTGGCTAAGGGGGTGGGTCTGCTGTGACAGTGTAACTAGAAGATGCAGACTTTTGTTTTTTGTTTTTTGGTTAGATAGGCGGTGTTATGGGTGGGCTGTTTGATGTTTGTTGATTTGTGGTTTCCAAGTCTCCAGGGCACAGTGTAGTTCTCTTTCTGCGTACGCAGGCTGATACTCCTGCGGACACTCCCTGTATAGCCAGGCAGTGGAGTTTTGTGTGTATGACCCTTTTCTATCCCGCCATTAAGGCAGCCATACTCCATCTTCGGGGAAGGTGCATGCTATGTGTCACGTGTCATCCATACCAACGGCCAGACTGGCCTTCTCTTCCGAAAGTTGGTGATGGGATTTTACGTGTGTGCAAGATGTTGTGCGTGCGTTCACACACGGAACCTCGGTTTATAGTCTCATTCGAAGGACTGTGTGGGGAATGGAGTCAGAACCAATGTTAACTCCGAGGGAAAAATCCCCCTATACCGAAATTCGAACCCGCAACCCCAGGATCACGAGTCCGGCGCTCTACCAACTGAGCTATTCCGGCCCCACGCACAGTGTAGTGTATTTATGCTTTTTTGTGGATATTCGTGTTTTTTTTGTTTGTTTTTTACATATTCATATACTGTTTTTTTCATAAGTGCTTATATCTACCATGTTTAGGTAAGAAAAAGAAAAATCATGTAAGAACTGAATTGCCGTCTTAAGAACTGCCGTTCCACACACACACATAGTCCTTGAATATACTGCTGTCATACTTAGCACATTACAGGTGTGTTTGCATGTGCAGATTTGTGATAAGCTTGCAGAGATGTGTACATGCAGGTGCGAGCGCCTTCACATGCACAAGGGTGCGTACATGTGTGCAAGTGCATGCTTGCGCAGGTGCTCACACATGCGTACGCACACACACACACACATGCACGTGCAGGCACACACACACACACACACACACACACACACACACACACACCACACACACACTCTCTCTCTCTCTCTCTCTCTCTCTCTCTCTCTCTCTCTCTCTCTCTCTCTCTCTAGCGCTGTAGTGCAATCATGTTAGCTGGGTATCCAAGGCCAGACCAGCGTCCTTCAAGTCTTGTCCTTAACGCTGTCGTCCCAAACGTTTCTCTTTATTTATATATGTACATGTTCATGTGTTCATCTGTGTAGCTCTATCCCTAATGCACCGTTGTTTTCCTGGCTGGGCAGATGTGGAGTTATTTGCCCATTTGAGTCCGGTCCGGTCCACATACAGTGACAGTGACTGCTGCCATCATGAATCTGAACTTGAGAGAAACTGATCTGTTGCGTAAATAGCTAGCTGTCCCCCCCCCCCCCCACCTCCCCCTGATCTCCATGTGAATATTGAGTGTGGAGACTGGTTACTTTCATCTGGCTCACAAAAAGAGTTTGCAATCTGGTCAGCAGTGCAGTGTCGTCTGTGGTGGGTAGCCTGATGGCAAGCAGACGTTGATTATTAGATAGCTCTCTTGTTAGTAAGCTTGTTGCACAGGTCAGCAAGTGAACGTCCACCAGGGGGGAGGGGGGGGGGGGCCTGCTGTGTTTCTTGCAATGAAAATGGAGAGGTTTTGGTTGATTGGGGAGGATTATGCTGGGTGTGTGTGTGTGTGTGTGGTGTGTGTGTGTGTGTGTGTGTGTGTGTTTTGATAATAGTTAACATTCATTCTGATTAAACTTGCGCTGAAATCTTTCTCTCCCCTCCCCCTTATCTCTTTCTCTTGCTCTCCCTCCGCTCCCCCCTTTATACCCCATGTCTCAGTCTCCATCCATCTGTCCGTCCAACCGTCTGTCTGTCTCTCACTCTCTGTTAGACACACATGCTCTCTCTGTCTCTGTCTGTCTGTCTCTCTCTCTCTCTCTCACTTTGTCTCCTTCTGCCTCTGTCTGTCTGTCTGTCAGTCTCTCTCTCAGTCTGTATCAATCTGTCTGCCCCAGTCCCTCTTTTTATGTTTGTGGAGGCGCATATGTGTGTGTGTGTTTGCATGTGTGTGTGTGTGCGTGCATGGCGCACGTATGTGCATGCACATATATGTGTGTGTGTGGGGGGGGGGGGGGGGGGGGGGAGATACAAGGGGGGGGGGGGGGGGGAAGGGAAGGGTAGGGTGGCAGTCCTTAGCAGTAACGGGCATTGGGGAAGACAGATTGGTACAAATGGATGACCACCAACCGCCCGTTCAGATGCAGCCCTCTTTGCACCTTTGTCAGACGTCGGCAGAAACGAAAAGTTGATTGTCCAGCACCGAGAGCGGGCAGAGCCAAGAATAAGGAAGGAGGTGTAAGTGTGTTTGGGGGGAGGGGGGGGGGGGAGAGGGCAGGGAGTTGGGGGTTGGGGGGGCGGGGGGGGGGGGGGGTAGATTTGCCCTAACATCAGGATAGGTAAGAAGTGGTAGGCAGGCAGCTTATTGTTATGTGTTACTGACTACTGACCAGACATATAGCCCTGGTAGTCCCCCGGGAGGGGGGGGAGGGGGAGGGGGGGGGGGGGGGGGGGGGCTTGGCTGGCTTGTCGGTTGTCCTCATGGTTGGCTGGAGATGGGGTCCGCCAGGCGGAATGTGACTGACTCATAGCGTTTTAAGCTCAACCTGTCACACTTGACTGCAAAACCTGGGCCGTGTTGCTCTTCGTTCCTTGTCTGGCATAAAGAACCCCACTACACTAGTGTGGAGAGAGAGAGAGAGAGAGAGAGAGAGAGAGAGAGAGAGAGAGAGAGAGAGAGAGAGAACGTTTACAGTGTTATTGAGAGAGAGTGTGCGTTCACAGTCATTGACTGATTGAGAGAGTTTACAGTCATTGAGAGAGAGAGTTTACAGTGTCATTGAGAGAGAGAGAGTTTACAGTGTCATTGAGAGTTTACAGTGTCATTGAGAGAGAGAGCTTACAGTGTCATTGAGAGAGAGAGAGAGTTTACAGTGTCATTGAGAGTTTACAGTGTCATTGAGAGAGAGTTTACAGTGTCATAGAGAGAGGTTACAGTGTCATTGGGAGAGAGAGAGAGGGAGGTAGGTTACAGTGTCATTGAGAGAGAGAGAGAAAGTTTACAGTGTTATTGTGTATGTGTGCATGATGAGAATCGGTCCGTCCCAAAGGTTGGGCATTTGTGTCAAGATTGACTCTCTGTGTGTGTGTGTGTGTGTGTGTGTGTGAGTGAGTGAGTGAGAGAGAGAGAGTTAGTTTACAGTATCATTTAGTATATGTGTGCATGATGAGAAATCGATTAGTCTGAAAGTGTGTGTGTGTGTGTGTGAGAGGAGAGAGAGAGAGAGTGTGTGTGGCAGAGCCAAAAGAAATAAAAGGAAGGAAAGGGGGGGGGGTAAGTGTGTTTGGGGGAGGGGGGGGGGGGGGGGGGGGGGGGGGGGGGGGGGGGGGGGGGGGGGGGGGGGGGGGGGGGGGGGGGGGGGGGGGAGAGGGGGGGGGGGGGGGGGCAGGGGGGGGGGTTTTGGGGGGGGGGGGGGGGGGGGGGGTTTTTGGGGGGGGGCGGGGGGGGGGGGGTAGGGGGGGGGGGGGGGGGGGGGGGGGGGGGGGGGGGGGGGGGGGGGGGGGGGGGGAACAGGATAGGAAGGGGTTGGAGGCGGGAAGGAGAGAGGATGAAAAATTAAGGATGAGGGGGGAGGGGGAGGGGAGGGGGGGGGGGGGGGGCTGGTGGGGGTAGAGCGGAGTGGGGGGGTGGGAAGCAGATAAGAGAAATGGGGACTTTTTTTGCTGGTAATGAAATATAGGTGGGGGGGGAAGAAGAGAGAGGAGAGAGGGGGGAGAGACGGACTTAGGGGGGAAAGGGGAACTGGAGGCGGGTTGGGGGTTGGGTTGGGATGGGAGAGAAGCTTGTGAGACCGGATTGGAGAGACTCTCAGAAAGGGTTCGGAGGCAGTAAGGAGTGGCGGGTGGAGAGAGACAACTTTGGGAGAGAGATGGAGAAAGCTGGAAGAGGTGGGGGTTTGGTGGGGTTTTTGGAGAGAGTGAAAGGGGGGGAGGTGGGGGGGGGGGGATAGGAGAGAGGGAGGAGAGAAGTATCACAAATTGGGAGGATGGAGAGAGAGTTAGGGGGGGTGGGGAGAGAGAGGAGTAAGGGGTGCGGGTAGTGAGGACAGGGACTGAGAGCGGGCTAGGGAAAGAGACGGGACTATGGAAAGCGGGGGGTGGAGCAGACTGGGTGGGGTTTGGGGAGAGAGACAACTAGGAGAGCAGGGATAGGAGTGAGAGAGACTAAGGAGAGCTGGGAAAGGGGAAGGGAGCTTTAGGCAAGGGGGAGGGGATAGGGAGAGAGAGACAGACTAAGGAAGTGGGCATGGTTTTGGGAGAGACAGGCTTGGAGAGGCAGGGAGGGGAGAGTGTCTGGGAGAGGGGATAGGGAGAGAGACAAAGGAGAGCAGGGTAGGAGAGACAGACTAAGGAGAGCAGGGATAGGGAGAGAAGACTAGGAGAGCAGGTTAGGGAGAAGACTAAGGAGAGAGGGTTAGGGGAGAGACCGACTAAGGAGAGCAGGGATAGGGAGAGCCCGACTAGGAGGTGCAGGGATGGGGAGAGACAGATTTAGGAGGAGAGGGATATGGAGAGAAGATAAGGAGAGCAGGGATAGGGAGAGAAGTAGGAGAGCAGGGATAGGGAGGTGAAGCTAAGGAGAGCGGGGATAGGGGAGAGACAGACTAAGGAGAGAAGGGATGGGAGAGAAGACTAAGGGAGCAGGGTTGGGGAGAGACGATAAGGGAGCAGGGATAGGGAGAGAGCAGGACTGGGGAAAAAGCGGGATAGGGAGGACAGCTTAAGGAGAGCAGGGTTGGGGAGAGAACAGGACTAGGAGAGGAGGGATAGGGAAAAGACAGACAAAGGAGTGCGGGATAGGGAGGGGACAGATAGGAGAGCAGGGATAGGAGAGACAGACTAAGGGAGCAGGGAAGGGTTGGGAGGGGGGAAGGGACTAAGGAGAGCAGGGATAGGGAGAAGAGACAGACTAAATGAGCAGGGATGGGGGAGAGACAGACTAAGGAGAGCAGGGATAGGGAAGAGACAGACTAAGGAGAGCAGGGATAGGGAGAGACAGACTAAGGAGAGCAGGGATAGGGAGAGACAGATAAGGAGAGCAGGGATAGGGAGAGACAGACTAAGGAGAGCGGGGGATAGGGAGAGAGACAAAACTAAGGAGAGCAGGGATAGGGAGAGAAAAAGACTAAGGAAAAGGCAGGGATAGGGAGAGGACAGACTAGAGAGCAGGGATAGGGAGAGACAGACTAAGGAGGCAGGGATAGGGAGAGACAGACTAAGGAGAGCAGGGATAGGGGAGACAGCTAAGGAGAGCAGGGATAGGGAGAAAAGACTAAGGAGAGCAGGGATGGGGAAAGAGACAGACTAATGGAGAGCAGGGATAGGGAGAGACAGTCAAAGGAGAGCAGGGATAGGGAGAGACAGACTAAGGAGAGCAGGGATAGGGAGAGACCAGACTAAGGAGAGCAGGGATAGGGAGAGACAGACTAAGGAGAGAGGGATAGGGAAAAACAGGACTAAGGGAGCAGGGATTGGGAGAGCAGACTAAGGAGAGCAGGGATAGGGGAGAGACAGACTAAGGAGAGCAGGGATAGGGAAGAGACAGATAAGGAGAGCGGGGATAGGGAGAGACGACTAAGAGAGCAGGGATGGGGGAGAGACAGAATAAAGGAGAGCAGGGTTTAGGGAGGGGACAGACTAAGGAGAGCAGGGTTTAGGGAGAGACAGACTAGGGAGCAGGGATAGGAAGAGACAGGGAGCTGGATAGGAGAGACGACTAAGGAGAGCAGGGATAGGGAGACAGACTAAGGAGAGCAGGGATTAGGGAGAGACAGACTAAGGAGGCAGGGATAGGAGGAGACAGATAAGGAAAGAGCAGGGATAGGGAGAGACAGACTAAGGAGAGCAGGGATAGGGAGGACAGACTAAGAGAGCAGGGATTAGAGAGACAGACTAAGAGACAGGGTAGGGAGAGAAAGACTAAGAGAGCAGGATAGGGAGGAGACAGACTAAGAGAGCAGGGATAGGGAGAGACAGACAAGAGAGCAGGATAGGAGAGATGACTAAGGAGAATTAGGGAGAGACAGGACTAAGGAGAGCATGGGATAGGGAGGAGACAGACTAAGGAGAGCAGGGATAGGAGAGAAGACTAATGAGAGCAGATAGGAGAGACAGACAAAGGGGAAGGGATAGGAGAACGACTAAGGAAGCAGGGAAATAGGGAGAGGACAGACTAAGGAGGACAGGGATAGGGAGAAAGACAAGGAGAGCAGGGATGGGGAGAGAGACGGGACAAAGGGAGAGCGGGGATAGGGAGAGACAGACTAAGGAGAGCAGGGATAGGGAGGGGACAGACTAAGGAGAGCAGGGTTTAGGAGAGACAGACTAAGGAGAGCAGGGTTTAGGGAGAAAAGGGGACTAATGGGGAGCAAGGGATAGGGAGGAGAGAGAGAGACAGACTAGGGAGAGCAGGGATAGGGAGAGACAGACTAAGGAGAGCAGGGATAGGGGGGAGACAGACTAAGGAGAGCAGGTATAGGGAGAGACAGACTAAGGAGAGCAGGGATAGGGAAGACAACTAAGGAGAGCAGGGATAGGAGAGACAGACTAAGGAGTGCAGGGTTAGGAGAGACAGACTAAGAGAGCAGGGATAGGGAGAGACAGACTAAGGAGAGCAGGAATAGGGAGAGACAGACTAAGGAGAGCAGGGATAGGGAAGACAGACTAATGAGAGCAGGGATAGGGAGAAAGACTAAGGGAGGGAAGGAGACGACTAAGAGAGCGGAAGGAGAGACAGACTATTGAGAGCAGGGATGGGGAAAGAGACAGACTATGAGAGCAGGTTTGGGAGAGAGACGACTAAGGAGAGCAGGGATAGGAGAGACAGACTAATGAGAGCAGGGATGGGGGAGAGGACAGACTAAGGAGAGCAGGGATAGGGAGAGACAGAAAGAGAGCAGGGATAGGAGAGACAATGAGGCAGGGATAGGGAGGAGAGACTAATGAGGGGCAGGGATAGGGAGAGACAGACTAAGGAGAGCAGGGATAGGGAGAGACAGACTAAGGAGGAGGCAGGGAAAAGGGAGAGAGACAGATAAGAGAGCAGGGATAGGGAAGACAGACTAATGAGGCAGGGAGGAGTATGGGAGAAGGGGACAGACTAAGGGAGAGCAGGGATAGGGAGAGACAGACTAAGAGGCGGGGGATAGGAAGAGAGACATGGACAATGAGAGCAGGGATGGGGAGAGAAGACTAAGGAGAGCAGGATAGGGGAGAAGACTAATGAGAGCAGGGATAGGGAGGAGACAGACTAAGGAGAGCGGGGGGGGAAAGAGACGGGATAGGAGAGCAGGGATAGGGAGAGACAGACTATGAGAGCAGGGATAGGAGGAGACAGACTAAGGAGAGCAGGATTGGGAGAAAGACAAGGAGAGCAGGGTTAGGAGAGACAGACAAAGGGAGAGCAGGGATAGGGAGAGACAGACTAAGAGAGCGGGGATAGGGGGAGGAACAGACTAAGGAGAGCAGGGATAGGGAGAGAGACAGGACTAAGGAGAGCAAGGGATAGGGAAGACAGACTAATGAGAGCGGGGATAGAGCAGACAGGGGCAGGATAGAGAGACAGACTAATGAGAGCAGGGTAGGGAGGACAGACTAAGGAGAGCAGGGATAGGGAGAGAGACAGACTAAGGAGAGCAGGGATAGGAGAGACAGATAAGAGGCAGGGATAGGGAGAGACAGAAATGAAGCAGGATAGGGAGAGAACAAGAACTAAGGAGCGCAAGGGGATAGGGAGAGACGACTAAGGGAGAGGGGATAGGGGAGAGACAGACTAAGGAGAGCAGGGATAGGAGAGACAGACTAAGAGAGCGGGGATAGGAGAGACAGACTAAGGAGAGCGGGGATAGGGAGGACAAAACTAAGAGAGCAGGGATAGGGAGAGGACAGACAAATGAGGCAGGGATAGGGAGAGACAGACATGGGAAAGAGCGGGGAAAGGGGAGAGACAGACTAAGGAGAGCAGGGATTAGGGAAGAGACAGACTAAGAGAGCAGGGATAGGGAGAGACGACTAATGGAGCAGGAAGGAAGACAGACTAAGGAGAGCAGGGATAGGGAGAGACAGACTAAGGAGAGCAGGGATAGGGAGAGAAGACTAAGGAGGCGGGGATAGGGAGAGACAGACTAAGGAGAGCAGGATAGGGAGAGACAGACTAAGGAGAGCAGGGATAGGAAGACAGACAAGGAGAGCAGGGACTAAGGGGCGACTAAGAGAGCAGGGTAGGGAGAGAACAGACTAAGGAGAGCAGGATAGGGGGGGCAGAACAAAAGTGAGCAGGGATAGGGAGAGACAGACTAAGGAGAGCAGGGTTTGGGGAAAGGACAACTAAGGAGAGCAGGGATAGGGAAGAGACGACTAAGGGAGAGCAGGGATTGGGAAGACAGACTAAGAGAGCAGGGATAGGGAGAGAGACAGACTAAGGAGAGCAGGGATAGGGAGAGACAGACTAAGGAGAGCAGGGATAGGGAAGAGAACAGACTAAGAGAGCAGGATAGGAAGAGACAGACTAAGGAGAGCAGGATAGGAGAGACAGACTAATGAGAGCAGGGATAGGGAAAAGACAGCTAAGGAGCAGGTAGGGAGAGACAGACTAATGAGAGCAGGGATAGGGAGAGACAAAATAATAATTTGAGAGACAGCTAAGGAGAGGGATGGGAGAAAACAGACTAAGGGAGCTAGGGTGAGAGACGACTAAGGAGAGCAGGGTTTGGGAAAGAGAAAAGACTAAGGAGAGGGGATAGGGAGAGACAGACTAAGGAGAGCGGGATAGAGAGACAGACAAAGGAGAGCAGGGATAGAGAGACAGACTAAGAGAGCAGGGATAGGGAGAGAACAGACTAAGGGAGCAGGGATAGGGGGGAGACAGACAAAGAGAGAGGGATAGGGGAGACAGACAAAGGGAGCAGGGATAGGGATGAGACAATAATGAGAGCGGGGATAGGGAGAGACGGGACTAAGGAGAGCAGGGATAGGAGGAAAAGACAAAAAATGAGAGCAGGGGATAGGGAAGAGACAGACTAAGGAGAGCAGGGTTTGGGAGAGACAAAATAGGAGAGCAGGGATAGGGAGAGAGACAGACTAAGGAGAGCAGGGTTTGGAGAGAGACAAGGACTAAGGAGAGCAGGGATAGGAGAGAGACAGACTAAGGGAGAGCAGGGATAGGGAGAGACAAACTAAAGAGCAGGAAGGAGGAAGACTAAGGAGAGGGGATAGAGAAGACACTAAGGAGAGCGGGGATAGGGAGAGACAGACTAAGGGAGCAGGATAGGGAGAGACAGACTAAGGAGAGCAGGGATGGGAGAGACAGACTAAGGAGAGCAGGGATAGGGAGGACAAAACTAAGAGAGCGGGGAAATAGGAGAGACAGACTAAGGAGAGCAGGGATAGGGAGGACAGACTAAGAGAGCGGGGATGGGGAGAGACAGACTAAGGAGGCAGGGATAGGAGTGAGAAAGCAGCTAATGGAGAGCAGGGATGGGAGGAGACAGACAAAGGAGAGCAGGGATGGGGAGAGACAGACTAGGAGAGCAGGGAAGGGAGAGACAGAATAAGAGAGCAGGGATAGGGAGGGGACAGACTATGGAGAGCAGGGATAGGGAGAGGACAGACTAATGAGGCAGGGATAGGGAGAGACAGAATGTGGAGGGGAGAGAGGAAAAGGGAGTGGAGAAAAGACTAAGGAGAGCAGGGATAGGGAGAGAGACAGACTAATGAGAGCAGGGTAGGGAGAGACAGACTAAGGAGAGCAGGGATAGGAGAAAAGACAATAGAGAGAAGGGATATGGAAGAAGGAGACAGACTAATGAGAGCAGGGATAGGGAGAGCAGATAATGAGAGCAGGGTTAGGGAGAGAAAGAAAAGGGAGGAGCAGGGATGGGGAGAGGACAGACTAAGGAGAGCAGGGATAGGAGAGACAGACTAAGGAGAGCAGGGATAGGGAGAGACATTGGAGCAGGATGGGAAGAAATGAGAGCAGGGATAGGAGAGACAGATAAGGAGAGCAGGGATAGGAGAGAGACAGACTAAGGGAGAGCAATAGGGAAAAGGAGAGACAGACTAATGGAGGTGGAAAAAAGGGATGGGGAAAGAGGACAGACTTAAGGAGAGCAGGATAGGGAGAGACAGACTAATGAGAGCAGGGATAGGGAGAGACAGATAAGGGAGCAGGGATAGGGAGAGACAAACTAAGGAGAGCAGGATAGGAGAGACAGACTAATGAGAGCAGGGATAGGGAGAGACAGATAAGGAGAGCAGGATAGGGAGAGACAGACTAATGAGAGCAGGGATAGGAGAGGACAGACTAAGGAGAGCAGGGATAGGGAGAAAACAGACTAAGGAGAGCAGGGATAGGAGAGCAGGGACTAATGAGAGCAGGGATAGGGAGAGACAGACTAAGGAGAGCAGGGATAGGGAGAAAACAGGGATAAGGGAAGAGCAGTGGACAGGATAGGGAGGACAGACTAAGAGAGCGGGTTTAGGGAGGGGAACAGACTAAGGAGAGCGGGATAGGGAGAGACAGACTAAGGAGGCAGGGAAAAGGGAGAGACAGACTAAGGAGAGCAGGGATAGGGAGGGGACAGACAAAGGGAGAGCAGGGATAGGGAGAGAGAAGACTAAGGGAGAGCAGGGATAGGAGAGACAGACTAAGGAGAGCAGGGATAGGGAGAGACAGATAAGGAGAGCGGGGATAGGGAGAGACAGACTATGGAGAGCAGGGATAGGGAGAGAAAAAGACAAACAAAGAGCAGGGATAGGGAGAGAAAGACTAAGGAGAGCAGGGATAGGGAGAAGACAGAATAATGAGAGCAGGGATAGGGAGGACAGACTAAGGAGAGCAGGGTTTGGGAGAGACAGATAGGGAAGCAGGATATGGGAGCAGACTAAGAGGCATGGGATAGGGAGAGGACAGACTAAGAGGCAGGGATAGGGAGAAGGAACTAAGGAGAGCAGGGATTGGGAGAGACAGACTAAGGAGAGCAGGGATAGGGAGAGACAGACTAATGAGAGCAGGGATAGGGAGAGACAGACTAATGAGAGAAGGGATGGGGGAGAGACAGACTAAGGAGGCAGGGATAGGGAGAGACAGACTAAGAGGCAGGGATAGGGAGAACAGACTATGAGGGGCAGGGAAAGGGGAGATAGACTAAGGAGAGGGGGTTTGGGAGAGACAGACAAAGGGGAGAGCAGGGATAGGAGAGACAGACAAAAAGAGAGCAGGGTAGGGGAAAGGACGACTAAGGAGAGCAGGGAAAAGGAGAAAAACTAAGAGAGCAGGGATAGGGAAAGGGAGACAGACTAAGGAGAGCAGGGATAGGGAGAGACAGACTAATGAGAGCAGGGTTAGGGAGAGAGACAGACAAAATGAGAGCAGGGATAGGGAGAGACAGACTAATGGGGAGCAGGGATAGGGGAGGGGACAGACTAAGGAGAGCAGGTGGGAGAGACAGACAAAAGGAGAGCAGGGATAGGGAGAGACAGACTAAGGAGAGCAGGGATGGGAGAGACAGACTTATGGAGAGCAGGGATAGGGGAGACAGACTAGGAGAGCAAGGGGACGATAGGGAGGGGGGGAAAACTAAGGAGAGCAGGGGGAGACAGACTAAGGAGAGCAGGGATGGGGAGAAAACAGACTAAGGAGAGCAGGGATAGGGAGAGACAGACTAGGAGAGCGGGGATAGGGAGAGACAAACTAAGAGAGCAGGGATAGGGGAGACCGACAAGGAGAGCAGGGATAGGGAGAGGACAGACTAAGGAGAGCAGGGATAGGGGGGGGAGACTAAGGAGAGCAGGGATAGGGAGAGAAAACAGACTAAGGAGAGCAGGGATAGGAGAGCAGACTAAGGAGGCAGGGATGAGAGAGACAACTAAGAGAGCAGGGAAAGGAAGAGACAGACTAAGAGAGCAGGGATAGGGAGGAGACAGACTAAGGAGAGCAGGGATAGGGGGGGAGACAGACTAGGGAGAGCAGGGATAGGGAGAGACAAACTAAGAAAAGCAGGGATAGGGGAGACAGACTATGAGAGCAGGGATAGGGAGAGACAGACTTAAGAGAGCAGGGATAGGAGAGAGCAGACAAAAGGAGAGCAGGGATTAGGGAGAGACAGACTAAGAGAGCAGGGATAGGGAGGCGGGACTAAGGAGAGCGGGGATAGGGAGAGACAACTAAGAGAGCAGGGTTTAGGGAGAGAGACAGACTAAGGAGAGCAGGGATAGGGAAGAGAGAAAACAGACTAATGAGAGCAGGATAGGAAAAGACAGACTAAGGAGAGCAGGGATAGGGAGAGACAGACTAAGGAGGCAGGGATAGGGAGAGACAGACTAATGAGAGCAGGGATAGGGAGAGACAGACTAATGAGAGCAGGGATAGGGAGAGACAGACTAAGGAGAGCAGGGATAGGGAGAGACAGACTAATGAGAGCAGGATAGGAGAGACAGACTAATGAGAGCAGGGATAGGAGAGAAGACTAAGAGAGCAGGGATAGGGGACAGACTAAGGGAGCAGGGATAGGGAGAGTCGGATAATGAGAGCAGGGATGGGGAGGGGACAGACAAGGAGGCAGGGATAGGGAGAAAACAACTAAGAGAGCAGGATGGGGAGGAGACAGACTAATGAGAGCAGGGATAGGGAGAGACAGACTAATGAGAGCGGGATAGGGAGGGGACAGACTAAGGAGAGCGGGATAGGGAGAGACAGACTAAGGGAGAGGGATAGGGAGAGACGGGATAATGAGAGAAAGGGTTTAGGGAGAAGACTAATGGAGCAGGGATAGGGAGAGACGACTAAGAGGCGGATATGGGAGACAGTAATGAGAGCAGGGAGAGGAGACTAATAGAGAGCAGGGTTTGGGAGAGAAGGACTAAGGAGAGCAGGGATAGGGAGAAGACAACTGAGAGCGGGGAAAGAGACAGACTATGAGAGCAGGGATAGAGACAGACTAAGAGAGCAGGGATAGGGGAGAGACAGACTAAGGAGAGCAGGGATAGGGAGAACAGACTAATGAGAGCAGGGATGGGGAGAGACAGGACTAAGGAGAGCAGGGATAGGGAGGACAGCTAAGGGACCCAGGGATAGGAGAGACAGACTAAGAGGGAGAGAGGGAAAAGAAGGGAGGGGAGACGATTAAGGGAGAGCAGGGATAGGGAGGAGAGACTAATGAGAGCAGGGGGAAATAGGGAGGAGAACAGACTAATGAGAGCAGGGATAGGGAGAAAACAGACTAAGGAGAGCAGGGTTTAGGGAGACAGACTAAGAGAGCAGGGATAGGAGAGACAGACTAAGGAGAGCAGGGATAGGGAGGACAGACAAAGAGAGCAGGGTTAGGGAGAGAGACAGAAAGGAGAGCAGGGATAGGGAGAGAAAAAATTGAGGAGGGATAAGAGGTGGCAGGGATAGGGAGAAAACAGACTAATGAGAGCAGGGATAGGGAGAGGACAGACTAAGGGGGCAGGGATAGGGAGAGACAGACTAAGAGAGCAGGGATAGGGAGAGAGGACAGACTAAGGAGAGCAGGGTTGGGAGAGACAGACAAAGGGGAGAGCAGGGATAGGGAGAGAGACAGACTAAGGAGAGCAGGGATGGGGAGGGGACAGACTAAGGAGAGCAGGGTAGGGAGAAAACAGACTAAGGAGAGCAGGGATAGGGAGAGACAAAATAAGGAGAGCAGGGATAGGGAGAGACAGATAAGGAGAGCAGGGATAGGGAGAGAGACAGACAAGGAGAGCAGGGTTTAGGAGAGAAGGATAAGGAGAGCAGGGATAGGGAGAGACAGACTAAGGAGAGCAGGGATAGGGAAGGACAGACAAAAGGAGAGCGGGGATAGGGAGAGACAGACTAAGGAGAGCAGGGATAGGGAGAGACAGACTAAGGAGAGCGGGGATAGGGAGAGCAGACTAAGGAGAGCAGGAAAAGGGGAAAGAGCAGGAAAAGAGGGGAGAGACGGACTAAGGAGAGCAGGGAAGGGAGAGAAGATAAGGAGAGCGGGAAAGGGGAAAAGAGACAGACTAAGAGAGCAGGATGGGGAGAGAGAAGGAAAGGGAGCAGGAGAGTACAAAGGAGAGGAAGGGAGAGCAGAAAAGGGGAGCAGGTAGGGAGAGACAGACTAATGAGAGCAGGGATAGGGAGAGACAGACTAAGGAGAGCAGGGATAGGAAGAGACAGACTAAGAGAGCAGGGATATGGAGAGAGACTAAGAGAGCGGGGATGGAGGCAGTTAATGAGTGCAGGGATAGGGAGGAGACAGACTAAGGAGAGCAGGGATAGGGAAAGGAACAGACTAAGGAGAGCAGGGATGGGGAGAGACAGACTAAGGAGAGCAGGATAGGGAGAGACAGACTAAGGAGAGCAGGGTTGGAGAGACTAAGGAGAGCAGGGATGGGAGACAGACTAAGGAGAGCAGGGATAGGGAGAGAGGCAGACTATGGGCAGGGTGGAGAGACGACTAATGAGAGCAGGGATGGGGAAAGAGACAGACTAATGAGAGCAGGGATAGGGAGAGGACGGGGACTATGGGGAGAAGGGTTTAGGGAGAGACGGGACTAAGGAGAGCAGGGATAGGGAGACAGACAAAAGGGAAGGCAGGGATGGGGAGACAGACCTAATGAGAGCAGGATAGGGAGAAAACGACTAATGGAGCAGGGATAGGGAGAGACAGACTAAGGAGAGCAGGATATGGAGAGACAGACTAATGAGAGCAGGGATAGGGAGAGACAGACAAATGGGGCAGGGATAGAGAGACAGATAAGAGAGCAGGATAGGAGAGACAGACTAAGGGAGGTGAGGATAGGGAGAGACAGATAATGAGAGCAGGGATAGGGAGAGAACAGACTAATGAGAGCAGGGATTAGGGAGAGACAGACTAATGAGAGCAGGATAGGGAGAGAGACAGACTAAGGAGAGCAGGGTTTGGGAGAGACGGGACAAAGGAGAGCAGGGATAGGGAGAGGGGCGGGACTAAGGAGAGCGGGATAGGGAGAGACAAAGGAGGAAGGGATAGGGAGAGACGACTAAGGAGAGCAGGGATAGGGAGAGAGACAGACTAGGGAGAGCAGGGATAGGGAGAGACAATAACGAGAGCAGGGATGGGAGAGACAGACTAAGAGGAGGGATAGGGAGGAGACAGACAAAGGAGGCAGGGATAGGGAGAGACAGACTAGGGAGAGGGGATGGGGAGAGACAAACTAACGAGAGCAGGGATAGGGAGAGACGACTAAGGAAGGGATAGTGACAAACAACGAGAGCAGGGATAAGGAGAGACGACTAAGGGACAGGGTTTAGGGAGGGGACAGACTAATGAGAGCAGGGAATAGGGAGAGGCAGGTACTAAGGAGAGCAGGGATAGAGAGAGACAGACTAATGAGAGCAGGGTTTGGAGAGAGACAAAATGGAGAGGGAAGGGAGAGACAGACTATGAGAGCAGGGATAGGTAAGCGGGAAATGGAGCAGGGATAGGGAGAGACAGACTAATGAAGCAGGGATAGGGAGAGACAGGACTAATGAGAGCAGGGATAGGGAGAGACAGACTAATGAGAGGGGATAGGGAGAGAGACAGACTAGGAGGCAGGGATAGGGAAGAGACAGACTAATGAGAGCAGGGATAGGGAGAGACGGGACTAATGAGAGCAGGGATAGGGAGGGGAGACAGACTAAGGGAGAGGGAAGGAGACAGACTAATGAGAGCAGGGATAGGGAGACACAAAGGAGAGCAGGGATAGAGGGGAGACAGACTAAGGAGAGCAGGGATAGGGGAGACTGCTATGAGAGCAGGATAGGGAGAGCGGGATAGGAGAGCAGGGATAGGAAGAAGACTAAGGAGAGCAGGGATAGGGAGGGGACAGACTAAGGAGAGGGGGGATAGAGAGAGAGACAGACAAAGGAGAGCAGGGATAGGGGAGAGACAGACTAATGAGAGCAGGGATAGGGAGCGACAGACTAAGGAGAGCAGGGGAGAGACAGACTAAGGAGAGCAGGGATAGGGAAAGAGCAGACTAAGAGAGCAGGGATAGGAGAGAGACAGACTAAGGAGAGCGGGGAAATAGGGAGAGGAGACAAAGGAGAGCAGGGATAGAGAGAGGGGACAGACTAAGGAGAGCAGGGATAGAGAGAGACAGACTAATGAGAGCGGGATAGGGAGGGGACAGCTAAGGAGAGCAGGGATAGGGAGAGACAGACTAGGAAGACGATAAGGAGAGCAGGGATAGGGGGGAAGGACTAATGAGAGCAGGGTTTAGAGAGAGACAGACTAATGAGAGCAGGGAAGAGAGAGACAGACTAAGGAGAGCGGGGATAGGGAGAGAGACAGACTAATGAGAGCAGGGATAGGGAGAGAGACAGACTAATGAGAGCAGGGATAGGGAGAGACAGACAAATTGAGAGAAAGGATAGGGAGAGACAGACTAATGAGAGCAGGGTTTGGGAGACGACAATGAGAGCAGGGATTAGAGGGGACGACTAATGAAGCGGGATAGGGAGAGACAGACTAATGAGAGCAGGGATAGGGAGGAGGACAGACTAAGGAGAGCAGGGTTTGGGAGAGAGACAGATTAATGAGAGCAGGGATGGGGAGAGAGACAAATGAAGAGCAGGGATAGGGAGAGAAGACTAATAGAGCAGGGATAGGGAGAGAGACAGACTAAGGAGAGCAGGGATTGGAGAGACAGACTAAGGAGAGCAGGGATAGGGAGAGGACAGACTAAGGAGAGCAGGGATAGGGAGAGACAGACTAAGGAGAGCGGGGATAGGGAGAGAGACAGACTAAGGAGAGCAGGGATAGGGAGAGACAAACTAAGGAGAGCAGGGATAGGGAGAGAAAGACAAAGGAGAGCAGGGATAGGGAGAGACGGACTAAGGAGAGCAGGGATAGGGAGAGGACAGACTAAGAGAGCAGGGATAGGGAGAGACAGACTAAGGAGAGCAGGGATGGGGAAAGAGCAGCTAAGGAGAGCAGGGATGGGGGAAAAGAGACAGACTAAGGAGAGCAGGGATAGGGAGAGGACAGAAGGAGAGCAGGGATAGGGAGAAGACAAGTAGAGCAGGGATAGAGAGAGACGAAAAGGAGAGCAGGGATGGAGGACAGACTAAGAGAGCAGGGATAGGGAGAGACAGACTAAGGAGAGCAGGGATAGGGAGAGCCAGACTAAGGAGAGCAGGGATAGGGAGAGACGATAATGAGGCGGGATAGGGAGAGGCAGACTAAGGAGAGCAGGGATAGGGAGAGACAGCTAGAGAGACGACTAATAAAAGACAGGGTTTGGGAGAGACAGACTTATGGAGCAGGGTAGGGAGGAGACAGACTAATGAGAGCAGGGATAGGGAGAGACAGACTAATGAGAGCGGGGGATAGGGAGAGAAAACAGACAAATGAGAGCAGGGTTTGGGAGAGGACAGACTAATGAAAGCAGGGATAGGGAGAGAGACAGACTAAGGAGAGCAGGATAGGGAGAGAGACAGACTAATGAGCAGGGATAGGAGAGGACAGACTAAGGAGAGCAGGGATAGGGAGGGGAGACAGACTAAGGAGAGCAGGGATAGGGAGAGACAGATAATGAGAGCGGGATAGGGAGAGAGACAGACTAAGGAGAGCAGGGGATAGGGAGAGAGACAGACTAAGGAGAGCAGGGATAGAGAGAGACAGACTAATGAGAGCAGGGTAGGGAGAGAGACAGACTAAGGAGAGCAGGGATAGGGAAAAGCAGGGTAGGGGAGAGACGATAGGGAGAGCAGGGATAGGAGAGATAGACTGGGAGAGCAGGGATAGGAGAGACGACTAAGGAGAGCAGGATAGGGAGAGAGACAGACTAAGGAGAGCAGGGTAGGGAGAGACAGACTAGGGAGAGCAGGGTAGGAAGAGAAGACTAGGGAGAGCGGGATAGGGAGAGACCGACTAGGAGAGCAGGGATAGGGAGAGACGGGACTAATGAGAGCAGGGATAGGGAGAGACAGACTAGGGAGAGCTGGTAGGAGAGACAGACTAGGGAGAGCAGGGATGGGAGGGGACAGACTAATGAGAGCAGGATAGGGAGAGACAGACTAAGGAGAGCAGGGTAGAGAGAAAACAGACTAGGGAGAGCAGGGATAGGGAGACAGGACTAGGAGAGCGGATAGGAGAGCAGGCAGAATGGAGCAGTATAGAAAAGGACAGACTAATGAGAGCAGGGATGGAAGACAGACTAAGGAGAGCAGGATAGAGGAGACAGACTAAGGAGACAGGGATAGGGAGAGAGACAGACTAATGAGAGCAGGGATAGGAGAGACAGACTATGAGAGCAGGGATAGGGAGAGACAGACTTAAGGAGAGCAGGGATAGAAAAGGGGACAGACTAAGGAGAGCAGGGATAGGGAGAGACAGACTAAGGAGAGCAGGGATAGGGAGAGGACAGACTAAGGAGAGCAGGGAAGGAAGAGACAGACTAAGGAGAGCAGGGATAGGGGGGAGAGACAGACTAAGGAGGCAGGGAAGGGGGGAGGGGACAGATATGGAGAGCGGGGATAGGGAGAGACAGACTAAGGAGAGCAGGGATAGGGAGAGAGACAGACTAAGGAGAGCAGGGATATGGAGAAAAAACTTGGAGAGCAGGGATAGGGAGAGGGACAACTAAAGCAGGGATGGGGAAAGAAGACAGAATGGAGCAGGGATAGGGAGAGACAGACTAAGGAGAGCAGGGATGGGGGAGAGAGACAGACTAAGGAGGCAGGGATGGGGAAAGACAGACTAAGAGAGCAGGGATTAGGGAGAGAGACAGATAAGGAGAGCAGGGATATGGAGAGACAGACTAAGGAGAGCAGGATAGGGAGAGAGACAGACTAAGGAGAGCAGGGATATGGAGGAGCAGACTAATGAGAGCAGGGATAGGGAGAGAGACAGACTAAGGAGAGCAGGGATAGGGAGAGACAGACTAAGGAGAGCAGGGATAGGGAGAGAGGAAAAAAGGAGAGCAGGGATAGAGAGAGAGAGACTAGGGAGAGCAGGGATAGGGGAGAAAAGACTAAGGAGAGCAGGGGTTAGAGAGAGACAGACTAAGGAGAGCAGGGATAGGGGGTGACAGTAAAAAAACTAGAGACAAACATTGTCAGGCATAGAAGCTTATGAAAAGAGTGCAGTGGGATCCAGATGCTGAATAATGCCAGTGAACGTGAACCCCATTTTTTCGGAAGCGGGCTGGCTGGCTGGGGCTGCTGGTCTCGCCTCCTTGGCTTGACCAGGGCCCGTAAGCAAATTTGCTGTACGGTCCCTGGCTTAAACCGACCGCATCAACAACGGGGATCAAGTGGGACTCCGTACCTCTCTCAGACGGTGTTGTAAACACCACCCAGTCAGAGCTTTTATCTCGAAAAAGGGGGGGTGGGGGTTTGGGGGGGGGGGGGGGGGGGGGGGGGTCAGGAAAAAAAGCCGAGCGAGTAGCAGGCGATTTCCTGGTGTTAATAATGCACCGTGTGAAAAGCAAAAGTCACTGGAGAGCTCGCCGAGCTGGGACTTTGCGTAGCGTTAATCGAAAAGGGCTGTGGTGTGTGTGTGATGATCCTCCGATCTTTTTTTTTTTTTTTTTTTTTGCCTCAGACCTCGGACAGACCCACAGGGTTTTGGGGGGGAGTCGTCGTCCCCATTGAATTTTTGGGAGTCGTCACGCTTGACTTCGAGTTGGTGTCTGTCGTCACGCTTGAATGTGGAGCAAGTAGCGTCCCATGACGAGAGAGGGTGGGGGGTGGGGTAGAAGGGGGTGGGGTGGGGTAGGAGTGTAAAGCGATGATAGTCAGGGGGGGAAGAGGGAGGGAGTAGAGCCAGGGATATCGGGTTACACACAGATCGTTCGAGGTGTTCACGGCGTTCCGTTCGTAGGACGCCACAACATGGTGGAAGGTTGAGTGTGGTGGTGGCTGGGTTAGACACCTTCACGTGCTCACACACACATGAATGCGTGCACACTCACTCATACACACACACTCTTACACATACGCATGCATGCACCACGTGCGCGTGTGTGTGTGCGCGCGCGCACACACATAAACACACACACACACACACACACACACACACACACACACACACACATGCGTACATGCACACACACACACACACACACATGCACACACACACACACACACACACACACACACACACACACATCTCTCTCTCTCTCTCTCTCTCTCTCTCTCTCTAACACACACACACACACGCATGCACGCACACACTTTTTCTCTCTCTCTCTTTTTGCCTCCCTCCCTCCCCCTCTCTGTCTCTCTGTAAAACAGATACACACAGACACACACACACACACACACACACACACACACACACACACACACACACTCTCTGTGCGCGCTCATGTGTGTGTGTGTGTGTGTGTGTGTGTGTGTGTGTGTTTCCTCCACGAACCTAGGTTCAGCGTGGTTTAGCGAACTTCACACCGATCTTTTATTTGTAGAACCATCAGATCGGGAATTTTAAATCAGACGAAGACTAGATCCATTCATTGAGATGGAGAGGACCGGACGAACTACCTAGGCCGTTGATCTGCAAGTTCCGCATGAAGAATGGCCTTGAAGCACTCGGCGGCACCCCCAGGCAGTCAGTCAGTCAGTGCTGCGCAAGCTAAAGTCACCGGCCGTGAAAATAGTATAGGCTTAGCACGTTCACCGAGGGTTGACTTAAGTAAAGGTTGGTGTTGCCCCGAACTCGGCTTGGACCCATCTACCCATGCATGGACCTGCAGCGACTGGAACTGTCACACTCCAGTGCCAACGATGCCGCACTGGGTGGCATCGTTCTTCGTTGTCGAGCTGCAACTCTTTTGTGTGTGTGTGTGTGTGTGTGTGTGTGTGTGTGTGTGTGTGTGAGTGAGAGAGAGAGAGAGAGCGGGAAGAGAGAGAGAGAGAGAGAGAGAGAGAGAGAGAGAGAGAGAGAGAGAGAGAAAAGCGGGTGTGTATACACATGCGTATGCACACATGCATGCACACACATGCAATCAGACACTGACACAGACACACACTCACTCACACGCATGTACGCACGCGCGTGTACGCGCACGCGCGCACACACACACACACACACACACACACACACACACACACACACACACACAACGTTTTCAACATTGTTTTCATCATTAGCATCGGCATGGAGTAGCGTACTCGTTTGATGTTGCGATCTGTTCACCCCTGCTCGTTTGGGTGAAAGAGTTCTACTCGAGTGAGTGCACGCGCGCGTTTTAATGCCTGCGTCAGAGCAAAGATAGTCTGGTCAGAGAGAGAGAGAGAGAGAGAGAAAGGGAATATGAATGAGGTGCCTTTAGCTTATTCGTCACGACCTTGATAGGACTTTCTGACCTCTTGGATTTGTTAGCGGCACGTGCGACCTACACTGCTGTTTTCAAAACCCAGTTTAAGTCCTCTCACTCAAGGGGGTTTCCAACCTCTTCCCCACCCCCACCTCGATCTCCCTTTCTCCTCCCACTCCCTCCCTTCCCTCCCCCACCACCACCACGCATGCCACCAAATATTACCCAACCTTTGTGAACCCTTTTTTTTGTATAGATAAAACCGTCGCCTCCACCACCATCCCAGCTAGCGCCAGAGAATTGGAGACACCCATTTTTGTAAACTCTACAAGCACCAGTGAACTCGCTCCCTCTTCTGAGGTCTGGCAGCCCACAGGACGCGTGGACGACAGGGGGCACCCACCTACCTACCAGCCGTAGAAGGCAGAACGAAGAAGGCTGCCAGAAAAAAAAAAAAAAAAAAAAGCCAGCAAGCATCATCGGTCATACTAGAGAGCATTGAGGGAATTCCAGTGAAGAAGAAGGGTAGGTAATCGGGGTGGCACACACAGCGAGCGGACTGTGCGGGTCTGTGTCCGACTCGTCGACGTGGTACGAACACGGTAGTCTCCCGTTGG
>CM031616.1:69729753-69737253 GCA_018398815.1 Conus ventricosus
GTGTGGTGGGGGGGGGGGGGCTAGGTGGGGAAAAGCGGTAGGCAAAGGAGGGCCAGGCAGGAAGGAGCTGAGGAGTGGGATGGGGGGGGGGGGGGGGGGGGGCAGGCCTGGCCCCTTTAGTCATAACAAAGCGTGTACCTATCACAGTATCAGGTTCTAGGCGGCTTTACAACTCCCCGCTCCCCCTATACTACCCTGCTTGCTGCCCCTGTCAACTGGCTGGCTGGCTGGCTGGGCTGGGGGGGCGGATTGTGGCGCCTGGGGAAGACACCTTCCCTGGGTCCGCACAACTAGTTAAAGTGTGGTTTCTTTCAACTTTCGCCAGTCGGTCTTCTTCTTACCCAGTATCAGTCAGACATGAAGACTTCTGTAGCCAGAATTCAGGCGGGTTTTTTTTTTTTTTAATTTTTATTTTTTTTAAATCTTTACCGTGCTGCCTGGGTCTTCCATGACCTGGTGACTCAATAGAAACATCCTATCTTATGAACAGATAGAGCTATGCTCACAAAATCGTAGGACTTGATCTTGTAAGAGCCATCTATGCACATGTTCACCCTTTATGGCTCTACAAAGTGAGTTCCTCAACGATCTTAATAGCCGTTGGTCACAGAAATTCCCTGTATGGATGGGTACAATCAATTATCAGCAGAATTAGTCGCGGTTCCCTTCAGGACCTGTACATTTTTAATGGGTCGCACATCACCCACACCACCAGGTAAGGAATTAGTTGCTGAAGGGATAAGCAATAGGAAAAGCCTCTACAAAGTGTGTGGGTCTTGGGCGACCGGCACGATCAGGTCTGTGTAGTCAAAACGTCATCTGGTAAAGGTTAAAGGCATTCAGAGCCTTTCTTGAGATTTGCATCAGTCTGCACAGAAAAACGCAGGGAGATATGTAAGATGAAGAAGATCAAAGCCGCCAGGTTTCCAGTTCACAGTCCAGTCCGTATTTTTTGTTCCAACTGGAAATGTGAAGGGTTTTTGCTGACACTTCCAGACTCGTTTGGTTGAAGAAGAAGAAAAAAAAAAAGTCTTTAGAGTCAAAATGTTTAGAAGGTTGAGAAAAGAACTGCCAAGAAACATTGACATGACTGCAGGCATCAAGATCTGTTGGAATGTAGGCTGGCTTGAGCATCCTGTTTAAACTCGCAATAGGCTGCAAGTCTGGGGAAAATAAAAAGTTTCAAGGGGCTTTACCCAGTGACCTCTTGAGGCCTTGGCTCCAAGAACCCATCTGGAGGGGATGGGGGGAGGGGGGGGGGGGGTCTGAGCTGGCTCCTGGACCCTCAGAAAATGATTAGGTTTTTTCCACTTGCTCAGACCTTGGCGTCTGACTCCGAGTGTGCACACACACATCCACGTGCACACGCACACACGCACGCACGTGTGCGCACGCACACACACACACACACACACACTGAGGGGTATGTGTAATTTGGCATTGTGAATTCCACTGTTAATTTTGGTATTTAGAAGTTACAGAACCTTGGACTGTAAATTGGCGTCAGTGCACAAACGACATCACATTCTCCTGAGCCAATGATGTTCGGAAATCCGTGCGCTCTGAAACAGCAGTCTCTCAGAGGTAGCACAGAAGAATCTTGATTCCTATGCTTCCTTGTCGCAGAAGAATCTTGATTCCTATGCTTCCTTGTCCTGTAGGTGGCATGAACAAGTCTGAACCAGTGACTAAAAACAAAAGAAACAACAGCAAAAAAGGAGTGACCATTGTGGACAAAGGAGTGGCCATTGTGGACAAAGGAGTGGACAAAGCACAAAGCGCTGTTTAAAAGAACCGTCTCATCAAGCGCAAACTCTGACAGTGGTTCAGTGGTCTAATCAAATACGATTGTTGAATGGTAGATGGCTAGGCAAAAAGCACAGGCTGTAGATCGATTGCATGTCCTCAGCTTGCAAGGCACCGTGATAGGCGAAGTCATAGGGTGCAAGAAAGAAACCTCAGTGGCTTACTAAAGTTCTGATGCCCCCTTACATAAGGTATGGATGTTCATGCAAGCGTTAATGATGATAAAGGGTGAACATGTGCATAGATGGCTCTTAATAAGAAGTAAAAGTGATGCAGTCTCTAAATAATTGCAGAGGCCATTTCTGTGTCTCAGAGCGTGAAATGGGCACATTTTGTAGGTGAATCAGGAGCCTGAAAGTGGATCTGGAGGATGTGTGAGTACAACTGCAAGTTGTTTTCTGTTTTCGTGCTGTGTATCACATTTTGATACCACATGCACAGTCCGCATTTAACACTTTGCAAAGTGGCCAGCAGCGTGGACTTCAGATTTGATGATTGGCATACACAAGAAATATGGCTAATCCAGAAAGAATCTTCGAGTCCCATTTGTCGTGAGTAAAACATACTTGACCTTCTCCTTGACACCTGGGCAATATTCATATGTACTACTACTAGTAATAATGATGATAATGATACAGTCAAACCATCACTCGACTCTTCGCGCAGTTTATGAGCAACTATTGCTCCTGGGTAGATGGCCACTTGCATATGCACTCAACACATGTATGCATATGTGCAAATGCAACACATGCCCGTGTACATGCGTGAAATATTTTGCGTGTGTGTTCCAGACAAAGGGCGTTTTTCGACATCTCGAAAGTTGGTTCTAATGGCAGTGAGAGATTCATCATGCTCAGCACTTGATCAGTGTTCAGTCTTGAATAATACTGTATGACGGGTTGCATTGCATATATGCTGCAAATACATGATAAAACTGATCACTTGCAAGTAAACCCACAGAGAAGACAAGCAAGGCGTATTGCCTATTTGACTCACGTGCGATGAAAAGGCGCAACAGCAGGCTAAAAAGGCACAGGAAGAACGGGGAAGGAGAGAGGCCGTTGAGAACCATTCCAACGACAGTGTCTTCTGTTGTATGATCAGCATCAAGCTGCAGAGAAAATGTGTGCACAGTGAATCAGACACACAGTTATTTTTTTGTTTTGTTTTCGGTGTCGGCCAAGTGTCGGGGACGAAAGTGTCGAAGGTCGCAAAACTCGACGTAACAACTCGGCTCGCTTGTGTTGTCAATATTGAGAAAGGGACCCCAAGAACAGAGCGAAACTGTGCGTCTCTGTGGCGGCTTTTTTTTTTTCTTCTTACTTTTTTCTTTTTCTTTTTTTTTTGTTTAAACACACCACCTCAACCTCCCCCCAAACCTCCCTCAGCTCTCCCTTCAAGGCCTATTCCAAAGCCAGGCTTCACGCTTTGAGAAACACCTACAAATGCTATGCTCCCTTTCCCAACCCAACCCGCGGGCAGAGAGGGGGAAGGAAGGGAGGGGAGGGAGGGTGTGGTGGATGGGGGGCTGTCCCCCCCTCCCCCCTCCACTCCGAGTTGTATTTCATACACACCGAACCCCCACTATGAACTGGGCCCGTGCACTGAAGAGTCGTGTAGCGTGTTTGTCTTTGCCTGGGATTTTCATAATGGGTTCAGGCTATTCAGAGGGCGAGAAATCCGACAATACAACAGGGTGGTGGTGGCGGCGGCACTGAATTTAAAAAAAAAAAAAAAAAAAAAAAAAAAGCGCCGCGGCTTGGTTTCGCTGAGCTGGGAGGGAGGGGGGAGGAAGAGATTTGGGGGGGGGGGGGGTGGAGGGGGGCGAAGAGTTTAGCGAGGGCACGGCCGTGTGTGTAGTGAGTGTACAAGACGATAGTGAGAAAGGAAGTCGCGGAGCGCAGCCGAGGGTGTAAAGACGAGGAGGGGTGAGAAAGAAGGAAGGAAGGGGTGGCGGCGGAGGAAGAGTGGGGGGTGGAGGAGGAGGAAGTGGAGCCAAAGGAAGGAAGGAGGAGGAGGAGGGGCTGGGTATCGTTCGTTGTGTGTGTGAGTGCCAACCTTCTCCGCTGATTGCCTTGTCAGTGCGGGGCCCTCTCTCACTTGTCTCTCGCCTTTTCTCTGTGTGTCTGTACAAGGAGAATCACTCTCCTGTCCACAAGTCCGCGGCGCCGCCATGTTGATTTTTGCCAGCGATCATTCAAGACTGTGGGAAGCCCCCTGGCCCTAGTTGAAGCGCCCCGACACTGGAAATGGCAGCGATAGACGCTGTGCGTGTGTGGAAACTAGGCTCGAGGGAGTGAAACACACACAGGCCACCACCGCGATTTGTCTCCCTTGGACCGGATTACCTGCCCGTGGCTGCCTGCCTGCCTGCCGACGCCGACACAGCTGAGCGAGAGAGAGAGAGTGCTGTGGTGCGAGTTTGAGGTGAGGTGAGGGGGGAGGGAAGACCGAGGGAAAAGAAAAACCAAACCAACAACAACCAAACACAAAAAAGTTTGTGGCATCCTGGTTCCAGAGCTGATCTTGCTGTAGGACCTTTATTATTATTTTTTTTTTTTTTTTCCTATTTATTTATTCTGTGTGTGTAAAAGCTTGGCAGTTTCTATCATTGTGTCTCGAGGTGGTGGCTTCGCTTTGGATAACGCGGCGGACGGAGTGAGTGAGTGAAAGCCAGCGCTGTGTGTTCCCGCGACCAGGCAGAAAGATCTTGGAATGTGGTGGGATCTCCCTCTCTCTCTTTCTCTGTCTCTCCCTCTCCCTCTCTCTCTCTCTCGTTCGTGATAATGATCAAGTGAGACTGTTCAAGTGTCTTTGCCACACGTAGTGGGCTGGGTGAGGGAGCGGCGGTGAGGCGACGGGGGCAGCAGCAACAAGGCAAGGCCTACTAAACTTTGAGGACGAGGGAGGCGGCGGACGACGGAGGTTGTTGTGTGGATTATTGACTGACTGACATCCCTTTCCTCCCCCCCCCCCCCCTCCCACACACAGAGGATTAATTGGGTGGAGCTATCTAGCTAGCTAGCTGGCTAGCCCACTGAGCGCCAAGAGGGCCGGAATGCCGTGGAGAAGAAGAAACCGGAGGGGGTGGTGGTGGTGACCCGGAGAGGGAAGAAGAAGGTGAGCTTACTGTGAGTGAAGGTGTCCCGGTTCATGGGTTAGGGGTATACAGCAAGGCGTTCTGCTGTTGTTCCGAGGCAGTTGGCTTGAGTTATGATTCATTTGTGTGTGGATCGGGCCAACACGAGTGAATCAGCCACAGAGGTTGAAAGAGGGAGGAGGAGGCATCTCTCGGCTTTCTTCCTTGCGGTGGGAAGCCAGGAGGTTATCAGAATGAGAGAGGGCGAGAGAGAGAGACAGAGTTGTTGTTTATTCGAGTAAATGCTGTTTGTGGGTATGGAAGAAAGAGTGTTGCATAAACATAGATGAATGGATGTGTCAGCACACAACAGACTTTCATACGCGGGTGCAGGCACGCGCGGACACACAGTCACACATGCTGTTTGTGGGTATGGAAGAAAGAGTGTTGCATAAACATAGGTGAATTGATGTGTCAGCACACAACAGACTTTCATACGCGGGTGCAGGCACGCGCGAACACACACAGTCACACACACACATATTCTCTCTCTCTCGCTCGCTCTCTCTCTCTCTCTCTCTCTCTCTCTCTCTCTCTCTCTCTCTCTCTCTCTCTTTCATGCACGCGGGCTCTCTCTCTTGCTCTCTTGTGCTGTCTCTCTCTCTTGCTCTCATGCACTCTCTCTCCCCATACTCGTGCGCACACACGCGCGCGCACGCGTGCACATACTCTCTCTCTCCCCCCCTCTCTCTCCGTCCTTATCACTCAATCTCTCTCACTCACTTTCTTATCACACTCCAAAGTGAAAAAATGTGAAGTTGAAAAAGGAAGAAAGATTAGGCCTACATGCAGGCACTTCAGTATGAGTATCCTGTGAGTTGATGACTTGGATTGTTGGCGACTGCTTTGTACATATATCTGTTGTACAGAGTTGGTGACCAGAATGTTAATGGAGAGATAGAGAAGCTTATATTTAAAGCATCCCTGAGAAATCCTCTGCTGTGTGAAAGGGATTTGGTTATTGCCTGGGTTGGTTGGGACTGTTTTTTTTTCTTCTTCTTTTCTTTGCAGTGGTGGTAGCCTAGAGAAGAGAAACAGACAGCTAGAAAAAGTATTTTATCTCACTTTTTACCTTGATATGATATAGCCTATATATTATGAACTCATAAATGATTAACTCAGACATGAAGTGCTTGTGTGATCGATTGGGCAATAAGCAGACTAAACCTAAATCTTGATTAACAAGCAGGCAGACATTTACATGCATCTGTCGTAAGCAGCCTCTATATATATGCATCTGCGTTCTTATACGCATGTCATGTTTGGGCTGAAAATGCTGTCAAGATCAAGATGCATAAATAGAACCTTTGACATGCATAGCACTAGCACTGAAGCCGAACCCAAATGCCACGTGCGTGTGTGTGTGTGTGTGTGTGTGTGGGGGGGGGGGGGGGGGGGGGGGCACCCTCTCAGCACTCTCTCTCTCTCTCTCTCTTTGTCTTTCTCTTGCTCTCTTTTTTTTTCTTTAAAGGAGTCCCATACCAGATTGAATACATACATGATGGCTACCCTGTGTTGTGTACATCAGTACAAAGTTAGTTTTGTGTACATTTCATTAGGATTGAGAAAAAGAGAAACATACCGCGAGGAAAAAGTATTTTATGTCAGTTTTAGCTTGTTGTGCATATGGTATATTGTTATTAACTCAGACATCAAGCGCTAATTAATTGAATACTTGCTACGATCAGTTTGGGGAGGGGGGGGGGGGGGGGAATATGTGGAAGGATCAGTTGTTGTTGTTTTTTCTGTCGTCTACAATGTGTGTAGGGATACATTTTCCTCCATATATTTACACAGTAGAGGTGAAATGGGAACTGGGCTGGAAGTGAGTATTCCAAGATCACTTTTGTGTGTGTGTGGAAATTTTGGGGCACAAAGACATTTTGTTTGATGTGAAGGAACTTTTTAGCAGGAGATATAGGATGTGCCTTTTTGGGTGTTTGTTCATGGAATTGATACACACTTGAGATTGATGATACTGATATGGCACAGACAGGGTTTTTACTGTTTTCAAATTTTGCAGTTTGATTATTTTATTTTGTTGTTGTTGTTGTGAGGGGCCGGAATAGCTCAGTTGGTAGAGTGCCGGACTCGTAGTCGAAGGGTTGCAGGTTCGAATCTCTGCCGGGCGGTTTCAGTGCAGGGGGATTTTCCCTCGGAGTTAACATTAGTTCTGACTCCATTTCCCATACAGTCCTTTGATTGAGACTATAAACCGAGGTTCCGTGTGTGAACGCACGCATAACATCTTGCACACATGTAAAATCCCATCACCAACTTTCAGAAGAGAAGGCCAGTTTGGCCGTTGGTATGGATGACACGTTACACATAGCATGCACCTTCCCCGAAGATGGAGTATGGCTGCCTTAATCATTAATGGCGGGATAAAAAAGGGTCATACACACAAAACTCCACTGCCTGTCTATACAGGGAGTGTCCGCTGGAGTATCAGCCTGTGTACGCAGAAGAAGTTGTTGTTGCTGTGGTATGGTGTTATTGAATTTCCATCTTGAACCGAGGGATGGGAGGGGGGTTGTAAACAACATGGGTGACTG
>CM031616.1:69747253-69794753 GCA_018398815.1 Conus ventricosus
AGAGAGAGAGAGAGAAGGAGGGGAAGGAGGAGAGAGAGGGGAGAGGGGAAGGAGAGAGAGCGAGAGCGAGCGAGCGTAGGGAGACAGGCGGGTGGAAGTGCAGGCGGGAATATCGAACAGCGTGTAATTTTCCCAGCCTGGCCACTTAGACCTCCTTCATTATCACGCAACTGGCGCTGAACGGGATGGGAAGGCAGGGAAAGGGCGGCCCAGCAAACACAAGACACCCCGGGTCTTTCCTCCCCCCCCCCCCCGCCGCCCCCCGGGCCCCCCCCCCCCACACACACACACACTGTGCTCTTCTCTCTCTCTCTCTCTCTCCCCTATTCTCTCTCTCTCTCTCTGTCTCGGTGCCTCTCTCTCTCTGTCTCAGTGCTCTCTCTCTCTCTCTTCTCTCTCTCTCTTCTCTCTCTCTCTCTCTCTCTCTCTCTCTCTCTCTCTCTCAGTGTTCTCTCTCTCTCTCTTGATCAGCTGTATCTCTGATCAGCGTCTCTCCCTCTTTCTCTCTGTCTCTCGATCAGTCTCTCTCTCTGTCTCTCTTTCTCGCTCTCTCTCAGTCTGTCAATCTCTCACTCTCCCTGTCTCGTTCTGTCTTGCTGTTCTCTCTGTCTCTATCTGTTTTTTGTCTCTGTCTCTTTCTCTCTCTCTCTCTCTCTCTCTCTCTCTCTCTCTCTCTCTCTCTCTCTCTCTCTCTCTCTTCCTCATCTTTCTTCTCTCCCTTCCACAGCTTCTCACCCCCCCCACCCCCATACACCCCACACCCCTCTCTGAATGTGCCGGGTTTGGTTCCCCATCGTCTGCCCCCCCTCAAATCCTCCCTGGCCCCTCCTCCCTGCCTGTCTTTTTCTCCCCTTTTTTTGGGTTTCTTTTTTGGGGGTTTGATTTTTTTTTTTTGAAAGGGGAGGGGGGGGGGGGGGGGAACAGACGGGGGTGGGGGTTTGGGGGTTGGGGGTGCAAGGACATGTGGTGTGTTGAGTCGTTTGTGGGGGAGTTTGGTGGTGTTTTGTGGTGTTACTAGCGGCCGATCCTCTTGAATTTTTTTTTTTTTTTTTTCGGGAAATTTCCCTGATCGAGTTTGTTGTCTAAAATTTCCCTTTGGGGCGTTAGAATTCCCTGAGTTTCACTGTTTTTAATAAAAGGGAAGGGGGGATAGTTGGTTGGGGAAGGGGGGTTTAAATTTTTTTTTTAAATTTTTTTATAGAAAAGAATAAAACACTGTACCCAGATCAGACAAAATTTAAATTTTCCCTGTGACTTTGGGGGAATGATCACAGGGAAATATTTTTTTTGGTGGTGGTTTTTGTTGTTGGCTGCTGCATTAGCCCTTGGTCACAGTTGAAGTTGTAGGGAGTTTAAATGTTTCCATTCAAGTTGATAACCCCCTTTATCCCCCCTCCCCCCCCCCCCCCCTCCCCCCCCCCTTGATTCCAAGACTTTGGCTGGGGGATTTTTGGATCTTGGTGTGTGTGTGTGTGTGTGGTGTGTGTGTTGTGTGTGTGTGTGGTGATTATGATGACTGAGTTGGCTTGGGGTGGTGGGGTGGGGGGGGGTTGGATTTTTATTCAGAAAGCCACAGATCTATTGTCTTTGGGATTTTTTCTTTATTTTTTTAAAAAATGACACGGGTGGTACATCCCCCCACCCTTCCTGCTGCCCTTCCACCCTTCCCGCTGTCCTTCCGCCCCTTCCCGCTGCCTTTCCCCCCCCCCTGCTGTTTTCCTTCCCCCCTTCCCGCGTCCCTTTTGCCCTCCGCTGTCCTTCCCCCCTCCGCTGTCCCTTCCGCCCCCCTCTGTCCTTCCGCCCCCCCTGCGTCCATTTGCCTTCCGCTGTCCTTCACCCCCCTGCTGTCCTTCCGCCCTTCCCCGCGTCCTTCCCCCTTCGCCCCCCCGCTTCCTTTCGCCCCTCCTCTTCCTTTGCCCTTCCGTGCCCTTCTGCCCTTCCTGCGTCCTTCCCGCCCTTTTGCTGTCCTTCCACCCTTTCCTGCGTCCTTCCCCCCTTCCCCGCTGTCCTTTGCCCCTTCCCGCGTCCTTCCGCCCTTCCTGCGTCTATTTTCCCTTCCCGCTGTCCTTCTGCCCCTTTCCTCTGTCCTTCCCCCCCCTCCTGCGGCCTTTCCCCCCTTCGCGTCCCTTCGCCCTTCCGCTGCCTTCCCCCCTCCTCTGTCCTTCTGCCCTTTTCCCGTGCCTCCCCCCCTCCTGCTGTCCTTCCCCCTCCTGCGTCCATTTCCCTTCCTGCGTCTTCCGCCCCCTCCTCGTCCCCTTCCCCCTTTCCGCTTCCATTTTTCCCTCCTCTGTCCTTCCCCTTTCCCGCTGTCCTTCCGCCCCCCCTGCTGTCCCTTCCCCCCTTCCCCTGCCATTTTCCCTTCCTCTGTCCCCCCCCGCCCCCTTTTGCGTCCCTTTCCCCTTCCCGCTATCCATTTCCCCTTCCTGCTGCCTTCCCCCTTCCTGCTGTCCTTCCCCCCTTCCTGCTGTCCTTCCGCCTTCCGCTATCCTTCCACCCTCCTGCTGTCCTTTTCCCCTTTCCCGCGTCCTTCCGCCCCTCCGCGTCCATTGCCCTTCCTGCTTTTCCTTCCGCCCTTTCCCGCGTCCCTTTCCCCCCCTGCTGTCCTTCCGCCCCTTTTGTGTCCATTTGCCCTTCCCGATGTCGTTCGCCCTTCCTCTACCTTCCTGCTGCCTTCGCCCTTCCCCTGTCCCTTTCCCCCCCCCTCTGTCCATTTGCCCTTCCGCTGTCCTTTTGCCCTTCCCGCTGTCCTTCTGCCCTTCCTCGTCCTTTCCCCCCCCTTCTGTCCTTGCCCTTTCCCGCTGCCATTTTCCCTTTCCCGCTGTCCCTTCCGCCCCTTCCCCGTGTCCTTCCCCATTCCTGCTGTCCTCCGCCCTTCCTGCGTCCTTTCACCCTTCCTGCGTTTCTGTCCCCCTGCTGTCCATTTTCCTTTCGCGTCCCCCCCCGCCCTTCTGCGTCCTTCCACCCTTCTGCGCCTTCCCCCTTCCTGCTGTCCCTTCGCCCTTCCTCTGTCCTTTTGCCCTTCCTGCTTCCTTCCGCCCTCCCGCCTGCCTTTTTCCCCCTTTCCCGCTGCCTTCTGCCCTTCCCGTGTCCATTTGCCCTTCCCGCTGTCCTTCCGCCCTTCCGCTGCCTTTCCCCCCTTCCTGCTGTCCCTTCCCCCCTTCCTGCGTCCTTCCACCCTTCCTGCGTCCTTCCCCCTTCCGCGTCCTTTTCCCCCCTTCCTGGTCCTTCTGCCCTTTCCGCGTCCATTTGCCCTTCTTGGGCCTTCCCCCCTACCCCGCCCTTTCCGCCCTTCCCGCTGTCCTTCTCCCCTTCCCGCTTCTTTCCCCCCTTTTTTTCGTCCTTCCACCCCTTCCCGCTGTCCCTTCCCCCCTTCCCGCTGTCCTTCCGCCCCCCTGTGTCCTTTTGCCCTTTTTGTCTTTGCCCTTCCCGCTGTCCTTCCCCCTTCCGCTGTCCTTCCGCCCTTCCGCTGTCTTTCCCCCTTTCCCGCTGTCCTTCCCCCCTTCCTGCTGCCCCCTTCCCCCCTCCCGCTGTCTTCCCCTTCCCGCTTCCTTTCCCCCTTTCCCGCTTCCTCCCCCTTCCGTGTCCTTCTCCCTTTCCGGTCCTTCTCCCCCCCTGCTGTCCTTTTTTGGGAGAACAATGGTTTGTGAATTGTTTTCAGGACAGAAGGAATTGTTTGCCTGAAATTGTTTTTCCCTTTTGAGGGGAACGGGGTGGCTCTGAAAATTTCTGAGAAAGTCACTGATTCCCAAGGGAGGAAAAACAAATGTCCCAATAAAAAAAAAAAAAGGGGTAAGAAAGAAAAAAGAAATTTTGAATCAGGCCCGTTCATTGGTTTTTCCAATCCGGTTTTCGTCTTCTCATTCGTTTGAATTTGGGTGCATCAGTCTTCAGTCCTGTCACTGGGAATCACACGCTTTTTAAAGTCTTTACCCTGCCCCAAAGCTGCATCAGCAGTTTTGCGCCCTCTGCCAGGTTTGACCCCGTAGTAGAACACAGGGCTTGACGGGTTGGGGATGTGTTCTGGGGCGAGACGGACATTCCTGGGGTTGGGGGAGTCTTTATCAGGTGAGGGGGGGCTCAGCGTGGGCAGTGGCCGTTTCGTCGAGGGTTTCATTCTACTTTCAAAACGGCTGCCTGTGTGGCCCCTTTGGGGTATCACCGGGGTTCTGCTTGCCAAAATCAAACCTTTTCGTTTGGGGGGGAAACGAGTTTTAACCCTTTTTTTATCTTTTAAAGGTGAGAACTCTGTGGTGCATTCCATGTCATGTTCCACTCACATGAAACATATTCTTTTTCAGTTTTAGGGTTTGGACTTGCTAGTGGCATAAAAACTTTTCAGCAGAGTTAGAAAACCCTGCTCGAGATGTCCCACCGCGGATCTTTGGTTTTGAAAGGCAACATTTTTATCTGACGAGGATTTTACGGAAGAAGATTTTTAAACGAAGTTTCGGTGCTTGAGAGATGATTTTAAAGAATGTGGAAGGTTTTTTTTTTTCATTTTTTTTCATTTTTTGTTGTTTTTGTTTATGACGTGATTGTTTTAACGTGGGGAAGCCTTATGGCCCTTTTTTGGTCGGGCTGGGCTATAAAACATCACCTTTCCTTACCTGTAGTTTGAACTCGTTTAGGGCATTTTGGGGTGTGTATCGGGCATTGGCTCAACTGTTAGGGGAAATTCGGGTCCCGTTATGAAAAAAGGCAGGGGCCGGGTATGAGATTTAGTATATTGTTAAATTTGTGTTCCAGTTTAAATGTTTATTTAAACCAAAAAAAATTTAAAAAAGAAAACCCCAAACAACCCCCCCCCCCCCCCCCCCCCCCCCTTTTTTTTTTTTCCCCCCCACCCCCCCCCCAAACCCACCCCCCCCCCCCCCCCCCCCCCCCCCCCCACCCCCAAAAACCCCCCCCAACCCCCCCAAAAACCCCCCCCCCCCCCCAAAAAAACCCCCCCCCCCCCCCCCCCCCCCCCCTGAATATACTTGGATTTTGTTTTGATGGTACCACAGCCGTCTGTGATTGCGATCCCTCAATCAGTCGCCATCATCTTGGACTGTTCTGAAACAGTTCATTTCTCTACGATGCATTCACTTCATAAACAGTTTTCATGATTCTGTGATGCATTCCACCTCAAAACAGTTCATTTCTCTCCGATTCATTCACATCTGAAAACAGGTCGTTTCTCTGTGATGCATTATAGCACAAAACAGTTCAGTTCTCAGTGATGCATTTCCCTCTTGAAACAGTTTTGTGTCGGTGTGATGCGTTTTACCTGCACAGGAATGAAGCGTTTGGGAAGCAAGGGGTCAAGCTCAATCAGGTGGTAAAAGGTAGTACAAGTAGTACAGGTAGTACAGGTAGCCCTGTGGTTTGGCTGGGCTGCAAACAGCAGTGAATGAGGTGCACCACAATGGTGGCCATAGTAAAGGACTTGGCTTGTTCATCATCTAGTAATAGGCATGGCTGGGGAGACCAAAAACTCATTTCTCTGAGAAATCTATGAAGTTCAAAGGGCCATGCTTATTTGCGTGTGTTTTTATATATATAAATATATAATAGATAGATCTTTTTGTGTTATTTGTTATAGGCCTGTCACACTGCAAAACCAAACATCACGTATAAAATTTTCCCAATACGTGGTAAAACGTGGAGCATCAGCGTTATGCACAAATCATCGGTTTTTTCATAGGGTTTTCTAACGGCCACCGTGCGCCAACCCAATCCATACGCACCACATCCTTTTGGACTGTTAAAAAATAACTGGCGCGCAAAGATTTCTGAATTTACGGGACTATACGAGATGTTACCGTGAGAAATACGCCTTCCATACACAATAATGCGTCAAGTGCGCCTTTCTTTCCGTGTTGCATCGGTGCTTATGCGTGTTTTTAGAAAAATTTTGGGCGCAAATCCGCGTAAGTTTCCACAAAGTTCCACGCGAAAAACACAGAAGTATCACTTATATGCCACGAATTGAGCGGACATTCACGTTATAATACACGTATTAGACGCATAATACTAAATAGACTGATAAAACACGAATGCATGGCGCAAGATTGCAGGATGAAGGCGTACATGTGGCGTATGGTCGGAGGGCTATAAATTGGCCGATGTTCTCTCAACCTCAGTCTGTGCCGAGCTGCCGAGGAGAACACATCTGGGATCCTTCAATCAGACCCCCTTGAACAACCCTAGAATTCATCACAGAACCCCCAACGGCCAATGTGGCAGTGTTCCTCCTCCAGCAGCATAACAACCAATTGATCCAGCTCCATGCCATCCTGAACGCAGGCCAGGAGGAGGGAGAGAAGGAGAATAGGGAGAGTGGGGGTCCGGCCATGGTTTGGGTAGAAGAAGGGAGCAAGGCCTTGGGGACAGACTCATGGTGAAACTGAGGAATGAAGACCCAAGCTCTTTCCCCATAACTTCATTGAGAATGCCTCCCGCCATGTATGACAAAATAGTCCAAGGCTGACCCCCCTACTCACCAAGAAGACCACCAACTGGAGAGCACCTCTCAGCCTGGCCTCAAGGGGCACTGACCCAAACGCCACCTAGCATCTGGGGCCAGTACAGTGACATGCAATATGCATGAGGGTGCCCCACAACACCATCAGTTGGTGGTCAGAGAGGTGTGCGAAGCCATCGTAGAGGAGTACATAGATGAACACTGACCCCTCCCAGCACTGAGCAAGGATGGCGAAGACTGGCTGACGATTGGTACGAGCGCTGGCAGTTCCCCCAAACCGTCGGTCCATCGATGGAAAACATGGGGCCTGCAAAGTCCCCCCTGCTTCGGCTCAGAGTACTACAACTATAAGGGTTTCCTCAGCATCATACTTTTGCCATGGTCTCATCGGACTACAATTCATCTGGGCTGATTGTTCGGGAAAAGGTTCCTCGTCAATGCTCACATCTACAACAACAGTGAGCTGCGAGCTGGGCTGGAGCATGACGACATCGTAGGGTGGCCACGTCCGGATCCACTCCCCAATGACAACCCAAGAGTACCCTACTTTATTGTAGGATATGATGTTTTGCACTCGGGACCTACCTCATGAAGCCCTATATAAACAGGAATCTGACCAGGCACGAGAGAATCTTCAATTACAGACTTCCAGGCCAGGAGAGTGGTTGAGAATGCGTTTGCATCCTTGCCAACCGCTTCCAGGTTCTTCTCACCACCCTGGCCAGCATGCAGACACTGTTCGGCTGATTGTGAAGGCGTGGTGTGCTCCTTCACAACCTCATGAGGACCCGCTAAACCGCTTCTACAAACAGGCTCATCGAACCGTCAAGGTGCAGATGAAACATGGCGCCTGGGGAATGGCGTCAGGAACCGAACCTCTTGGACACTCAGTATCATCAAGTCCAAGGCCCCAACAGACCTCCAGGGAGGAAAGAAACCAGAGGAATCTCAACAAGCACTGTGCAACTCACCAGCAGGATCCGTTTTCCCTGGCAGGACAGGATGATCGACCACCCCTAACTGTGTCTGGATTACTCCGGATTAACTCATGAAGACTGCAAGTGACAGTACTGAGGACTGATCTGCTCTCTACAAGTGGGGTGTTGCTGGGGTAAATGTTGATATTTTGAAATGAAGTAATTGTATGTTAATATGTTAAAATATTTGTCTGTTGTTTATTTCACATACATCGCAATGTAAAATTTTGATAGTAATGAAGAAATTAAAAATATGTTTCCATTAGGAAAGTGTGACTTTATTAGCGACAATCGTTAAATTGGACATTTGGGTGGTTTTTCGCTGATATACGTGACGTCCGCCTTTCAGTCTGATTGTTCAGGCTTTATCAGGTTTTTATTCCTGATACATCTGTTCACAAATTTTACGCAAAGACCCCCAAAATTCTCATTTTTTTTCCTCGTATCAGCGCGTACCAGAAAATCTGCCAAAAATTGTAAGTGGTATATGCCCCATTTCATCTGTTTTTTCTGTGGACAGGCCTTTTAGTCTTGTGTGTGTGCGTGCACATTGTCTGTGATTTGTTTACATTTTTTTTTATGCTGAATGAAAATGTATCTATCACGAGGGACCACGAAGGGGTTTTCACAAACGCTTTAATTCTTTTTTGTGAGGAGTGAGAGGGGGGGGGGGGGGGGGGGGGGGGGGGGGGGTTTGAGTCACTGTATGGCATTTTGTTTCTTCTGCTGCTCACATTCAAGAATTGTGGAAGTTTTAATGTTGATAAGAAACTAGAAATGGCCCCATCAGCTCAAAATTTTACAGATGGCAGTAAGTACACACAAAAAAATGTAGCAATGCACGCGTATAGCTACTCACTGAACACATGATCGGCAGTGGGCAGGTATTCCTATGGATGCACCTTGGAGACATCCATGCTCGCAGTACGCTGTTGGGGATCATGTGGTGTGTGTGGGTGGGTGGATGTGTGTGTTGCGTGCGTAGGCGTGTGTCAGTAATGCACCGCTTGTTTGTAGATGCATGGTACTTATTGCATTCATCTCTTATTGGGTTTTATTTTATGTTTTCTTTAACCTTTATTATTTGTAAGCGCTTAGGGCTTTTGATGTAAATTAAGCGCCATAAATAATATTATTATTATTATTGTTATATATTACGAAACAGAAGAAAAAAATCCAGTATTGCCATTTAGGGTGGTAGGCTTTTACAGTTTGAAAAATAATATTTATTAGTGATTGTCCAGATCTGTTAGCTTTCATTTTATTTTCGCAAAGAAAAATCGGTTCTGTGCCGGCTGCACACCGGCCATTCGTATTTTACTCATTCGTACCTTTTAAAGAGTGAAGAAGCTCCGTGGTGCATTCCATGTCATGCACCACTTACAATGAAACATATTCTTTTTAGAGTGTTGGGATTTGCATGATGTGAGACACAACATTTACAGCAGAGTCCATGAAAACCTTGTTCAGAGATGCCACCTGATGCGATCTTTGAATTCTTAAATTAACATTTTCATTGGATCTGAGGTTTTTTAGTGGAAAGATTTCTAACAAGGTTTCGAGCGGGTTTTTTAGAAGATGTATTTTTAAAGAGTTTGTGTGAATGAATGACTTGTGAGTTGATTTTAACGTGGTGACAGCCCGGAAATGGCCCTTTGGCGGTCGGCTGGGCTATAACAACATTACCTCGCCTTAACCTTACCAACTATTAACAATAACCTAGGTAGATGTGAGACAATGTGTTTCTAGCCCATGCCCTTCTCCCTCCCCAACAATGTATTTCATTGTTCTGTCCCCCCCCCCCCCCCCCCCCACACACACACACTTATATATATATATATATGTTCCTCTCGAGATGTATTTCAGTCACAGAGGGAGGGGGAAATGGAGGGAAACTGCGCTCTGTATGTGTCCACTTATAATAAAAGTATTGATTAAAAGAAAAAAAGATTAAAATTTTTTTTTTATTTTTTAGCTGAGTAGTGTGTATATGCATTACTTTCCCACTCACATATGTTGATTAATTTAAAAAAAAAAAAAGATTTTGGGCTGGAAATAGCGTGTCATCATATACAATATAATCAAACAAGGCATTGGTAGTTATAATGCAATTTTCATGAAACAGTAAAAAAAAAAAAAAAAAAAAAGAAGAAAGAAAGAGAAAAAGACAAACAAACAAAAAGTGGGTGGGAAGAGGGGCTTTTTGTGTTGTTCTTGTAAACTGTGGTTTACGAATATGCAAAAAAAAAAAAAAAAGCCCCCCCCCCCCCCCCCCAGCCCCTCAGGCAGCATTATTTTAATGAGGAGGGTGGGTAAGAAGGAGGGGAGGGGAGGGGGGGGGGAGAACACAAGCGTCAACTGTTGGTGGCGGAGGGAGTTGTCATACATACAACATACATGTATGCCCGGTGTTCCTGGTGAGGGGGTGGAAGGGAGGAGGGAGGGGGTGGGGTGGGGTCGGTCAGTTGGTTGGTGGGGAGGGAGAAGAGAACAGCTCAACAGGGGTTGACTTACTCCAGAACTCGATGGAGATTGTTGGCGAGTTCACCTGTTCAGTCTGTTTGTTTGTCTGTCTTGTCTGTCTGTCTCTCTCTCTGTCTCTCTCTGTCTGTTGTCTCAGACTCTGTGTGTGTCTCTCTCTTACCCCCTCTCCCTCTCTCTCTCCCCTCTCTCTCTTCTCACCCCCCCCCCTTCCCCATCTCTCTTCCCGTCCTCCCTCCTCTCTCTCTGTCTCTGACTCTGTGTGTTGTTCTCTCTTACCCCCCCCCCTTTTCTCTCATCTTCTCTCCCCCACTATCTTCTCCCCCCCTTTCCCCATCTCTCTCTTCGCCCTCCCTCTCTTCTTTGTCTGTCTCTGACTGTGTGTCTCTCTCTTACCCCCCCCCCTCTCTCTCACCTTCTCTCACCCCTCTCTCCCTTCCCCCCTTCCCCACATTCTCTCTCCCGGTTGTTCCTCCCTCCCCTTACCTGTACGTGTTCTCTCTCTCCTCTCTCTCTCTCTCTCTCTCTTCTCTTCTCTTCTCTCTCTCTCTCTCTCTCTTCACTTTCTCTCTCTCTCTTCTCTCTCTCTCTCTCGTTTTTGTGCCGCCATGGTTCCTAGGCACCAGGTGGTCGGTCCCGCAGGTTGGCTTTTGTCAAGGAAACACCTCCGCCTTGAGAAGTGCTTTTCTTCTGGCGTTGTGAGTCTGTCTGTCTGTCTGTCTGTCCTCCCTCTCTTCCACTCTCATACCACTCCCACTCTTTTCGTTCTCTCTCTCTCTCACTCTCTCTCTCTCACCTCTCTCTCTCTCTCTGCTCTCTCTCTTTTCTTTCTTCCCCTCCCCCCCTTCTCTTGCTCTCTTGTTTTCTTTCATCCCTTCCTTCTCTCTCTCTCTCGCTCTCTCTCTCTCTCTCTCTCTCTCTCTCTCTCTCTCTCTTCTCTCTCCACACACACACACACCTCTCACACTCTCTCTTATCTTGTTCACACCATCACCAGAGTACTCGAACGCACCACAACACTTCACAGTCCGGACTCAAGGGATTATGTCACGAAGCATCACCGTCCGAGGCAACCGATTGGCAGAAGTCCACAAGTCGCCGCGCCTGCGCGCGCGCGGCGTTTCACGCATGCAGCTCACGCCACGCTTGGCTGTTGAACAACACATTATGCTGAAAGGTGGCAAGAGGCGGGTGGTGGGTATGCTCGCAAGGAAGACAGGACGTGGGGGGGGGGGGGGTGGGAGGAGTGAGGTGGTGGAGGTTGAATGCATATAAAGGCGTTTTCAAATGACACGAGAAGAAAATCGTTTTGTTGAACCAGCGATTAGTAGGTATTTAGAGAGAAAAAACATGACCAAGCAAAACAATACAACACACACACCCACACACCCACACCCACACAACACCAACACCACCCACAACACGTGTGTACGCATGCAGGCCCGCAACGCAACACACATTACACTCACAGACACCACAAACACCCCAACCCACACAACACACACACGCACACGCAACACTCACTCACGACACACAAACAGGACACACACACACACACAACCCACCACACCCACACACACACCCACACACCCACACACACACACACACACTTCAGGTATGTAGAGAGCGAGAAAAAAAGTTTTGACGTTTTAATTACTTCACAACACCCCCCCCACACACACACAACACACACACACATACACACACAAACGCACGCACGCGCACGCGCGCGCGCAAACACACACAAACACACCACACACCCACACCCTATTCGAGAGAGAGAGAGGTGTGAGAGAGGTGTTAGGTTTATTTAACATTTGTCATTGACGGCTGCTGTCTGATCAGTCTGTATCTGACCTCTGAAGGAAAGCACACACCGCCCGCCCCCCTTCCTTCCCCACCCCCACTGATGGTCAGGCACAGGCCATTTGGAATTACTAGCGGCATGTGTGTGTGTGTGTGTGTGTGTGTCAGCCATCCACGGAGGGGAAAGAGGGGCCGTAGACACCACTGCCATTCGCCGCCTTGACGGCCCTTTGTGTATAGGTCCTTCTCTCTCTCTCTCTCAATCCCCCCCCCCCCCCCCCCCCCCCCCCCCCCCCCCCCCCACCCCCCCCCCTATCCCCCAGGCCTGAAGCTGCAAAGGGACTGTGTGTGTACGAGTGGAAAGCCCGTAAAACCTACTGGTCACAGTCGTTGACAATCCTGCTTTCACGTGCCGGGCAAACGGGGCGCGTCAAGCAGTGTCTCAATCTCTAACACCCCCCCCTCCTTCCTCTCCCCCCCTACACCGTAGCCTGGACTCGTTGTCACATAGGAGAAACAGCTGTGCCCCCCCCCTGATGTGTGCGTGCGTAGTGTGTGTTGTGTGTGTGTGTGAGTGTGAGGTGGTGAGTGAGGAGAGAGAAGAGAGGAGAGAGAAATGAATTTTTAAGGTCTTCTTAACTTAGCAAGGCCGCGGCCATTGGTAGCGAAACACATAACTCTTCTCTTCTTTCTCTCTCTTTCTTCTCTGCGGGCGCCTTCCCCACCCCCCCCGCCCATCCTCTTTCTCTTCCTGCCTACCATACTCCCCCCCCCCTTCTCCCCCAGCCCACCCCTCCCTTCCCTCCCCTCCCTCAGCCCTGCGGAGGAGGGGGGGGGGGGGGAGGGGGGGGGGAGGGCGAAGCGTTGATCACACAGACCCTTGAGACCTGAAGGCGCGGGTACACATACCTGCGTCCACTTGCACCTTGTTGGCCCACTCCCTTGTGCAGCATAGATTGCCTGCCCCCCTTTTTTTTCGCTGTTCGCTCTTCGTCCTCCCGTCTTTTCTTCTTCTTCTGCGCCCAGGGTTGGCTCTGTCTGTCTGTCTACTGTCCGTTTCTCTGTCTGTCTCTGTGTGCCTGTCTACTGTCTGTTCCCTGGCTGGCTGGCTGTCTCTGTCTCTCTCTCTCTCTCTCTCTCTCTCTCTCTCTCTCGGGACCCCTATCCACAACCCACCAACTCCGTGTGTGTGTGTGTGTGTGTGTTTCTCTCTCTCTGTGTCTCTCTGTCTCTGTCTCTCTCTCTCTCTCTCAGGATCACCCCCCCCCCCCCAGATCACCCCCCATCCCAGCCAGTCATGTCCCCACCTTCCACTATTTTGTTCCCTTCCAAATCTCTGCAGCTTCCATGTTCTTGGGCTCTACCCCCTTCACTCTTCCCCCCCCCCCCCCCCCCCCACACACACACACACACACACATTCTGGTGCGCCCCCACCCCCATCAGAGAAAAATTGCATTCCAACCATCATCTTTCTTTTTTTTTTTTTTTTTTTTTTTTTTACCCCTGGCCCTGCTAACAATTCCCTGGCACTTGCATTCAGTGTGGACACATCCCCTGCATTAGAGGCACTGGGAAATGACAGGAAGCGCTTTCAGCTCTGGCACTAAGGTGTGATGATGCCGAGAAACCACGGACACAGGTGATCATGGAGGAGGTGGACATGCACCAAGGACAGGGTTGGAGGAGGGGGGGGGGGGGGGGGGGGGGGGGGGGGGGGGGGGGGGGGGGGGGGGGGGGGGGGGGGGGGGACAGTAGGGAAACATAGTGGAGCAGGAAGGGGGGGGGGGGGGGGGGATGGGGTTGGGTTTGTGAGATCTGGGTGTTTCTGGGTGGACTGGCTGCTTCTGTTTAACATACATAGCAGTGGGAAAAAATGGTTCGACATCCTGTTCTTGCTGTATTCTCAGACCATTTACTTGATGATCTCAAGCGTCGTTAGGAAAGATCTGGTTGCATATTCTGACATACATATTTATTGTACATATTTATTTGTGAACCTGCACTTGCTGTCCCTCACTACTTAATTGTTCAGCAATACATATTTATTGTGTGAAGAGAGGGAACAACATTTTGAAAGGAAATTAAAGTGAATCTGCCAGATAACGGGGACAAACGAATTACGAGGCTGAAGATGATGCGTTTCGACCTCATTTTGGTCTTTTCCGTCAAGACAAACAACATTCAGGACTATGAAAACTTTCAAAGAACAGGCAATCGCTTATCTTCTCAAATCTGGCGCAATATGGGCATAGAATGAGGGGGGAAAAGGTTTGATCACCTGTGTTCTTTCCATGTGTGCCTCTGGCCCAGTGCCCAAACAGTGATTTTATCATGTTGTACTAGGCATAAAACATGGCTCCTCCCTCGCCAGTAGCTGTCTGAAGGATTAATAGACAGACTTGTGTGTGAACCTTGTTGAAGGCAAATATGTGCATGTGAGTGTACACATGCATGCGAGAGTAAGCGAGTGCCCATGCGCAAACACATATATGCACATTATCCATGGGTATGCGCCAGTCTTCATGTGTATTTACGTTTGCATATGTACATGTTGGTATGCATGCATGCCGCCCCCCCCTGCCCCCCTGCTTTCAGTGACTAATTTCTGTGCTGGATCTCTCTAACTGGTTGAAATGAACTAGTGCAAGCAATATCTTGACAATGATGATCTGCAGCTAATCTGCTGCTTCAACCGCACACAGGTATAGTAAATAAAATTTAAAAAACCGCTGGAAAACTTTGATTGTTCATGTAGATGAGATAGGCCACAGCATCCTGCCGCTGCGGGCGGAGGAAAGAAGAGAGCCCCTCAACAACAACGACCCACCACTGCGCCGCTGGCAGCAGCGACAGCTGTTGTTTGCAACATAAAAGCTGGCTGCGTATTATTTATATAGATTGTGTTTTGGTTTTTGTAGGCAAGCTGTTTAAAAACGGATGATAATGTGTGCTAGCTTACATATTTGTACGCACGCATTGTGTGCCTGTCCTTTTGTTTTGCAAATGTGCAAGGTTTGATTGGAAAAGCGTGGAGGAGACAAGAGGGCGCGAGAGAAAGGGAAAACTGGGTGAGTGCGCAGAGATAATTGGATGAAAGTGGTGTGCTTAGTTGGCACCCACTCAGAACAAGTTGTCTTGACTGGGACTGAAGATGTCTTTGTGTCGTCTGTGTGGACTAGCCTTTCTTTAAGCAGTCAGAAAGAAGGAACACCAGCTGCTGTTGTGCTGTGGTTTGCGACATAGACATGCAGGTTTGAAAATGGTGGGTTTGCTATTCCATCAGACGTTTGTTTTGCAATATTTTGGTCAAGGCTGCTGGCTCTACTAAGATGGTTGTGAAGTCTTCTGTGGTGGCACCCCAACGGTCGTCATGTCTCTGGGATGGCTGATGTTGTGATGATGGCTCTGGCCAGACTGAAGTATACGAAAGGTTCAGTCGGGAAGACTGGACCCAGGCAGTGGAGTTTCATCCACTTAGGATGTTCTGTCTGAGAGTGTGATTCACATTTTGTGACCAACATCCAGGTGTGTCTGTGTGTCTGGCGCCTGGTTGTCATTGAGATATCGAGTCAAAGAAAGCGTTGAACAAAGCCCTGTCATTGTAACGTTAGAACCAGAGTGAAACTCGGCAGCAACATCATCATCATCATCATCATTGTCGTCGCCTTCATCATCATCTTCATCATCATCGTTATCATCATCATCGTTGTCATCGTCTTTGTCCTCACAGATCATCTCTAAAGTCTCAAATTTTGCTGCTGTTCATGCCCTGTTCTTGTGGTTTAAACAAGTTTTGAGGTCCTCTCTGTGTCGTTTCCCATGGTAAGTCATGAGTTTTAAGTTCCTCTCTAGTGTCACTTCCCATGGTAAGTCATGAGTTTTAAGTTCCTCTCTGTGTCATTTCCCATGGTAAGTCATGAGTTTTGAGGTTCTCTCTGTGTCATTTCCCATGGTAAATCATGAGTTTCACTTTGGAGTTTGTGTCAATTCCCATGAGTTTGGAGTTTGTGTGTCACTTCCCATGGTAAGTCATGAGTTTGGAGTTTCTGTCTGTGTCAGTTCCCATGGTAAATCATGGGTTTGGAGTTTCTGTCTGTGTCAGTTCCCATGCTAAATCATGAGTTTGGAGTTTTTGTCTGTGTCAATTCCCATGGTAAGTCATGAGTTTGGAGTTTCTGTCTGTGTCAATTCCCATGGTAAGTCATGAGTTTGGAGTTTCTCTCTTGTGTCAGTTCCCATGGTAAATCATGAGTTTGGAGTTTCAGTCTTGTGTCAGTTCCCATTGGTAAGTCATGAGTTCGGAGTTTCTGTGTCGATTCCCATGGTAAGTCATGAGTTTGGAGCTTCTCTCCGTGTCAGTTCCAGGGGAAGTTCATGTCAAGGTCATCAGTACTCTCACCCAAACTCCTTGGGACCGTTGTTGGATGGGTGCCTTGGCGCCTGCCAGAGAGGGACGATTGCTGGCTCAAGGTGTATCAGTAAGGGCACTGTAGGTGGTGTTCCGAGTCTGGAGTGCAGTCTCCTCTGGTGAGGGGCCTGATGGCAGCTTGATACTGAATGGACGTGGTGAACTGCTGGTGCTGAGGCTGTGGATTTGTGGGTGTTCGTGTGTGTGAAGATGGACGTGTGATGTGTGGGTGTTCGTGTGTGTGAAGATGGACGTGTGATGTGGGTGTGTTCGTGTGTGTGAAGAGGGACGTGTGATGTGTGGGTTGGATGTTCGTGTGTGTGAAGATGGACGTGTGATGTGGGGGTGTTCGTGTGTGTGAAGATGGACGTGTGATGTGTAGGTGTTCGTGTGTGTGAAGAGGGACGTGTGATGTGTGGGTTGGATGTTCGTGTGTGTGAAGATGGACGTGTGATGTGTGGGTGTTCGTGTGTGTGAAGATGGACGTGTGATTTGTGGGTTGGGTGTTCGTGTGGGGTGAAGAGGGGACGTGTGATTTGTGGGTTGGGTGTTCGTGTGTGTGAAGAGGGACGTGTGATGTGTGGGTTGGGTGTTCGTGTGTGTGAAGATGGACGTGTGATGTGTGGGTGTTCGTGTGTGTGAAGATGGACGTGTGATGTGTGGGTGTTCGTGTGTGTGAAGAGAAGCAGGGTTGAGTGGCATGGAGGATCATTGACTGACTGATGAGGCATTGAAGATGAGACAACACACTCTCTCTCTCTCTCTCTCTCTCTCTCTCTTTCTCTCTCTCTCTCTCTCTCTTCTCTCTCTCTCTCTCTCTCTCTCTCTCTCTCTCACGCTCACACATACACGCGCACATGCACACACATCACAGGCGAGGATTGAGTGTGGAAAGAGAGGGGTGTGATAGTGGGGGAGGGGGGGTTAAGGGAGAGGTGGGGCGAAGGGGCAGGGGAGTCAGAAGCATAGGAGCAAATAGACCAGTAAGTATAAAAGAGGTGTGTGTGTGTGTGTGGTGTGTGTGTGTGTTGTGCCTGGGATGCTGCCGTCAGGCAGCACGAGTACGAGTGTATCCGCCCAATCAACATTTCCCATTGCCCATGGACCAAACGGTTTGGCGGTCAGATGGAAGGAAGTCTGGTGTGGTTCCTCTGTTGTTGCCTTATACTAGGCTGACCTGGTAGTGAAGGGCAACTGTTTGTTTGTTTGCGTCACGTCTCGCCTTACGGTCATCCATCCTCTTTTCCCTCCCTAGAGGTAGTACAGCTGGAGTTTTCCTCAACGAAGGTCATCGGTCAGTTACGTGATAACATGCAGATGGGAACAAGAGGACTGTGATGAATGAACAGAGCGTTTATCCTGTTGTTTGGCTTTTGACCCCCACCCCCCCCCCCTCCTCCCCCCACACCCCTTTTGTTTCCAAGCGATTGTTCTGCCTGTTAATTTTGTTTATGTGGTTCTTTGCGGTCGGCTGGGCTTGAAGCTACATGATCTCGCTCTCTCTCTTTTACGTCGCCTGCATTGTTTACTGTAGCCACCAAAAGAGAGAAAGAGAAAGAATGTGTTTGAGAGAGAGAAGAGAGAGAGAGAGAGAGAGAGAGAGAGAGAGAGAGAGAGTGGGAAGGGGGGGGGGGAGGGAGATAGATAAGACAGAACGAGACATATACATGGTCAGATCCGTTGACCAGTACAAACCTTGGATGGCAAGGAGTGGGGGAGGAGGGAGGGGAGAGAGAGAGGGGGGGGGGGGGGGGGGGGGGGAGAGAATAACAGTCAGAAGTGTCGGCAGTGGAATGGAGTTGGAGTGGAAAGGAATTAATTTTAAAAGGTACATGTATGTTGTGCTGGTTGTCGTGGGTCCTGTGTTGAATTATTTCAGTGTGGACGTGTGTGCATCTTCTTGGGTGAAGATGAGGGACATGGATAGGGGAAGGGGGGAGGGAGAAGGATTATGATGTGTGCGCACGCGCGCGTGTGTGCGTGTGCGTGCGTACGTTTATGTGTGTGTGTGTGTGTGTGTGCCCGTATGTATTGCCCGTGTGTATGTGTGCGTGTGTATGCCTGTATATGTGTGTGTGTATGTGCGTGTGTGTGTGTTATTGTGTGTGTGTGTGTACGTGTGCACGTGTGTGTGTGCCCGTACGTATGTGTGCGTGTGTGTGCCCTGTATATGTGTGTGCGTGCATGCGTGCTTCCGTGTGTTCGCGCGCGCGTGCCCGTGCGCCTCAAGAAAAAGTGGCCGACGGCACGGGGCAGGCAGATCGGGGGGGGGAGATCGATGATGTTCAAATTGTAGGCTGCAATATGTCATCCGCCTGTGAGAAAAGCGATCCGCCAACTGTTGTTCACTGGGGGGTGACTCAGGGGAGGAGGAGGAGGGACTGGAGGAGATGCTGATGGGAGATGGGGGGGGGGGGGGGGGGGGGGGGGGGGGGTTGAGAAAGCAGGCGCAGCAATACCGACCGAGCTCAGAAAACTTGCTGGATGAACGGTAGTGGTGCTAGTGGTGAATGGCCTTGATGTCAGGGAAGGAGAAGGAAACGAACAGTCGGGCAGGCAGGCCGGCCCCAGCCAAGCGATGTGTGGGCCATTGATTGTGTTTGTCAGGTGGTGTCATGCAGGAGGGGGCCGGCTGGTCATTGATTCATTCGTCTGTCCTCCTCCTCCTCCTCCTCCTCCTCCCTTTACCTTGTGAACTGGGGAGAGCAGTTGGGAGAGGGGGGGAAATGGGGGGATAGAGGTTGAAAAAGAAGAGAAAAAAAAACTCACAGATTATGCCTGACCTAGCACGATGAACTTGTTTGTTAATTCAACACAAATCTGTGGGTTTGGAACTAAATTTGTGGTTTGTACTCATGACATTGATAAGGAAAAACCCCTCCTCCACTCCTCCCCTTCCCCCCCCCCCCCCCCCCCCCCCCCCCCCCCCCCCAAAAAAAAAAAAAGTGCAGTTTTTTTTGTCTTAGTTGCCAGAATGCAGTTTGGAGCTAGCTACGTACACCGATTGTCTGTTCATTTTAATGGCAACATCACTTTTTTTTTTTCTCTCCTGGGAAAATATTTACAATCGCTGAGGACGCACAATTTTATTAGAGAAAGTATTGAGTGAAATTTTATTACAGTGTCATTTGACCCTTTTCTACAGTAATATTTATTAAGAAATTTACCATGATACTGAGTTTTTGTGAGTTCTAGGGTCGGACATGGCTATCCTGGCAAAAAAAGCACCTCTCCCCGGGGGGCCCCCAGCCCCGCCCCAGCCTTTGCCTCTCTCTCTCCTATCCTCCTGAAACATTTGGAAATAACTGAATAAAAGCTTCAGGGATGAGTGATACAAACTCGGGCAGACATGCACACACCCACAACAACACCACGCATGCGCGCACACACACACACACACACACACACACACACACACACACATGCATGTACACCCCCCCACTCTCTCTCTCTCTCTCTCTCTCTCTCTCTCTCTCTCTCTCTGTGTCTTGTGTTTGGTGACTATTTTACTGCCTCCTAAGTCCAAAATCAAAATCCTTGGTTTTTTTATTGGTTGTTTTTTTTTTTATAGTTCAAACAGACCAGTCTTTGATTACAACCATAATACTAGACAGACTGCATGGCGCAGTGGTCAGTGCCAGTGGACTGGGCTGGGAGGCCACTGGTTTGATTTCCATCAGAGCTATTCATTTGTGGATTTTTTTCGGCCAGCTGTTGGGTTTGCTAAGGCTTTAGTTGGGAATTAATATCGAACAGTTGAGTTTAATGGATGCATCTCTGAGAGCATTGTTGTGATTTCCAGATTAACCCCTGCAGGTACCTGTGTCTTCTAGGACTGGGCAGTTTTGTTGTTAGTTGGGGGCTTAGTATGGATTAGAACGGGTTTAGCACTGAACGCCATCGAAGAGGCTTGGCAACAGTGCAGTGTCTCCTCTGGGGGGTTGCTTCCTGATGACTTGACATGGACTGCCCCTAGTGGATTGTCATGGTTAGGGCTGCAGTTTTTTTTTTTTTTTTTTTTTTAGACAATCAGGTTGTGGTTGGGGAGCGGGGGTGAGCAGTGTGTAGATAGCACTCACTGAAGTGGAATGAAAATTAGTCTTGCTTTGAAAATTGCTCATTTTTCCATCCGTACTGTGATATGTGTAGTTCGCTACTTCAATTGATGTTGCCCATTGTTATTTTGTAAAGATGTCAGAGGCTCATTTAGTATACGTTATTATTTTACCAGTTACGTGAGCATTGTGCTGGAAATCCCCCCTCCTCTCTCTTGCTCACACTCTCTCTCTCTCCGTCCCTGTCTGTCCGCCTGTCTGTCTGTCTTTTTCCGGATTTCATCTTTTCCCCTTTCTGTTGGATTCTCTTTTTCGACATTCATGACCCATTCACCTTACTTCTTTCAACCAGTCTTTACAGTTTGTTTGCTGTTGTAATGTTGCGGCTATTTTTTGGTGAGGCTTCTAACTCCAGAGTGAGCACTAGCAGTCCATTCTGCAGTGGAACCAATGGGCCTTTTGTACCTTTGACTTTCTTAAAGTGAATTGTCAAACACACTTTTCCTTCTGAAACTGGCTGTGGTTGAATCCAGCAGTACAGCAGACTTATTTGGCTGTTACATTGTGGCCACTGCCTTATAAATGGATGTCAGTAGGTAAGCTCCACCACACTCCCCCGGGTTGGAGCATATTCCTGCAAGGAAATATCGATTCCAAGAAAAAAGGTTGCAAAACCTCAAAGAGAGGAAAGAGACCAAGTCAGGAAAAGTTAAACTTAAGAGGAGACAGACCAAAGCATTGACATTTCAGAGGGGAGCTAGATAGAGGAAAAGAAACTCAGAGAGGGGTAGGCTGAGGGAATGAAAGAGCAAAGACAGTCACAACATAAAGGGGAGATAAGCCAAGGCACTGACAACTTACTGAGGAGGTAGGCCTAGGCTGGAACAGCTGAAGGAGAAGGTAGGCCACAGCATTGAAAGCAGGTGGGGGCAGGACAAAAAGCAGTGAATCCTGAATGATGGGGTAGGCCTAGGCAGTAAAACCTTAAAGGAGGTAGGCCTAGGCAGTGAAACCGTAAAGAGGAGGTAGGCCTAGGCAGTGAAACCGTAAAGAGGAGGTAGGCCTAGGCAGTGAAACCTTAGAGGAGGTAGGCCTAGGCAGTGAAACCTTAGAGGAGGTAGGCCTAGGCAGTGAAACCTCAGAGGCGATAGGCCTAGGCAGTGAAACCGTAAAGAGGAGGTAGACCTAGGCATGTGAAACCTTAGAGGAGGTAGGCCTAGGCAGTGAAACCTTAGAGGAGGTAGGCCTAGGCAGTGAAACCATAAAGAGGAGGTAGGCCTAGGCAGTGAAGCCTAAAGAGAAGGTAGGCCTAGGCAGTGAAACCGAAAGAGGAGGTAGGCCTAGGCAGTGAAACCGTAAAGAGGAGGTAGCCTAGCAGTGAAACCGTATAGAGGAGGTAGGCCTAGGCAGTGAAACCTTACAGAGGAGGTAGGCCTAGGCAGTGAAACCTTAAAACAGAGGTAGGCCTAGGCAGTGAAACCATAAACAGGAGTAGGCCTAGGCAGTGAAACCATAAACAGGAGGTAGGCCTAGGCAGTGAAACCATAAACAGGAGGTAGGCCTAGGCAGTGAAACCTTAATAGGAGGTAGGCCTAGGCAGTGAAACCATAAACAGGAGGTAGGCCTAGGCAGTGAAACCTTAGAGGAGGTAGGCCTAGGCAGTGAAACCTTAGAGGAGGTAGGCCTAGGCAGTGAAACCAGAAACAGGAGGTAGGCCTAGACAGTGAAACCAGAAACAGGAGGTAGGCCTATGCAGTAAAAACCTTAACAGGGGGGTAGGACTGGGCAGTGAAACCATAAACAGGAGGTAGGCCTAGACAGTGAAACCTTAACGGGAAAGGTAGGCCTAGGCAGTGAAACCCTTAAACGGGAGGTAGGCCTAGACAGTGAAACCAGAAACAGGAGGTAGGCCTAGCAGTGAAAAACTTAACAGGGGGTAGGCCTAGGCAGTGAAACCATAAACAGGAGGTAGGCCTAGACAGTGAAACCAGAAACAGGAGGGGCCTAGGCAGTGAAAACTTAACAGGAGGTAGGCCTGGGCAGTGAAACCATAAACAGAGGTAGCCTAGACAGTGAAACCAGAAACAGAGGTAGGCCTAGGCAGTGAAACCATAAACTGGGGCAGGCCTAGGCGGTAAAACAAAGTAAAGAGGAGATGGACAAGCAGTGAAACCTCACAAACTGATCTTTTTTCTTTCTTTCTGATAGTTTATTTCTTTTAAATATGTTCAGATAACATCAAACATCGCTTAGATCTAGGGAAGAGGATCGGTACTGAAAACTGTGTAAGAGGTCAAGGCACAATTTTTTTTTTTAAACACGAACAACAGAAACAATTATACTGATATTGGTGATCATGAAATAGTAACAACAGTAGCAACTGTAGTTATGACAAATATGATACTTGTAATTACGACAAGTGCAATTTGGTTTGTGTGCAGAGTACAAGGCTTGTTCCAAGACTCTAGAGCAAACGATGTGACGACACCTTGACAAACGGACTTTCTGCAGAAGGCATGCCTGTTGTGAGATCAAAGGGGAGTTGGTTTACACCAAGTTTTTTTACGAGGTGGGTTGATGGACGACGGTTTGTGTAAAAAATGTGTGGTGGTTAGGATGTGCGAATTACCGCTGTCCTCTCCCCTCCCCTCCTACCCTCCCCAACTGTGGTCTAGAGATGTGAACTTTGTGATTGTCTGTCGAGTGTCTGTGGTTTGTTCGTCGTCGTGTCTTTTCTCCCCATCTCTCACCCTCTCAGTCTCCTGTACTGTATGCTGTGACATTTTGCCTCCAGAGCTTTGTTGTGTCTCTGTCTTTGTACATGTGTGTACCTGTGTGTCTCTGCATGCATGTTGCTCATATATAATTATGCACACAAATGTGTGCAACTAGCTTACATACCTGACATCAGCATTTTGTGAAGCATTAGCCACGATCACTTGTGCTCACAAACAAGCATGCACTCATATTGTGCAGTCTCTCGCGAGTGCACGCACGCATGCATGCACGCACTCACGCACGCACTCGCTCTTTCATATGCACGTTAATGGCACCTACACCAACACACACTACATACACCGCACGGGATCGTCAGTCCATGCCTCTGCATGTGTGTGTATGTGCGCCTGTGTGTGTGTGTGTGTGTGTGTGTGTTTTAATTCTCAATCAAAGGTGTGAGTGCATGCCTGTAATAGTGATGTTTTTGTGTTATTGCGCATCTTGCTGTGTGTTGTGTGTGTGTGTGTGGGGTGTGTGTGTGTGGTGTGTTTTGTGTTTTTGGGCGCCTTTTGATTCAGAAAAAAAATTGGGAGTGAGGGGGATAGCATCAAGGGGATTGGTGGGGGGGGGGGGGTGGGGGGGGGGGGGGGGGGGAGGTAGTGAACGTTGTGGTGTGCTCGGTGTGTGCGTGCGCTTTCATGTTTGTGTGTGTTGCGTTATTAGAGAGAGAAAGATGAGAGGGGGAGGGGAAGAGTAAAAGGGCGAGGCAAGCAGCGATGTGTCTCTGGAGCCCAAAAGAAGGAGGGGGAATGCCCGGGCAAGTGATGCCTGGTATTGATCGGGATCTTCAAGCTGCCAGGAGAGTTTCCTCCCAGGCACTGGAAAAACGTGGCCTGAGAGGGAAAAATTGAACCCCGCCCCCCCCCCCTTTTCCACTTCCATCCCTCCCTGAAATCCACACTGCTCCTGCCAGATTTTCTCCCCCTGGAAAGTTGTGAGGGGGGAACCTGTTTTTAAACCCCCCCTCCCCCCCCACCCTTCACTTCTCTTCTCACCCTTCCCCCACCACCAAATTTTTGAGGAGACGGGGCTGTTTTATCCTGTTTCTGTGGTGCCGTTAACATTTGGTCCCTAACGTGTGAAGGGGAGAGCTAGGCTGTGTCATAGGGGCTTCTTTAGACGGCCACCGCACTCCCATTTCAGGGCCTTGGTCTTGTCACAGTCCAAACAGAAGTTGTCACAATCATGTCGCCTGTCACAGTCCAAACAGAAGTTGTCACAATCATGTCGACCGTCACAGTCCAAACAGAAGTTGTCACAATCATGTCGCCTGTCACAGCCCAAAAAAAATGGTCAAAATCATGTCGGTCTCGGGACGGCTCCACAAAAAGAGACACTGTGCAGCTTGCTGGGTCTCCTAGGGGGGGTTCCTGTGGTTTCAGTTCTGATCGACCAAGCATGAGGTACCACGTCGGAACAGCGGAAAAACTGCGGTAGTCATGGACTGAACCTTTGTGAAGAGAGTTAAGAGAGAGAGAGAGAGAGTGCCAGCAGGTCCCATCCGTCGAAGGCAAAATTCCTGATTTTACCAGCTCTGAAGACTGTCTCCAGCCATTATTGATGTGAAGGGGAAGTCAGAGCTGTGCTGACATGGAGGAAAGGGCGGGCATAAATTAAAGTGCCTTAGAATCCATGCATAAAAAAAATGCCTAAAAATTCGAGACATACGTTTGTTTTAAGGGTGATCAAGGAAAACCATCAGTACATTCTGGTCTGATATATATGACAGGCTGCACTCTCGGCTTCTTCTTTTTTTCTACTTTAAACAGGGCCAGGAATTAAAAAACACGTGCAGTTTTTGGGACAAGAAATATTAAACAACTCTGAGAGTTCCCGTCCATATTATATATAATAAGATGGATGAAACTCGAACTGTGGGTCAGTCTGCCCCTTTTGTCTCCATAGCTTCATCAACACCTAGCTGGCTAGCAGGGTTAAAACAAACCCACACACCAACCATCACAGCTAGCATTGCGACGCTACCTACAGCTCCACCGTGGCTTGTTGGGTGGATCAGACCTACATCACCACAGCTACACCGCGCTGTGCTACTAATGACCGGCACCACCACCCGGTGGCTGCTTCCTTTCAAAACAGAATGTGATGAACCCAAAATAGACGTCTGTTGCTGCTAGGCTGCAGAACCCTCAGGACTGAACGAAAGTATCAAATCAGGATCAGAAATGACAGAAACAGCCGCTGTAGACTTTTTTCTCTCCTCTCTCCACTTCCATTTCTCCGTCTAAACCAGCAAGCATAAAAGCCAAACAAACGAGAAGCAAGCGTTAGAAGGCGGCGATTGTCTATATTTAGTACATTATAGAGAAAGTTGACTTTAGAGAAAGCTTTTTCAGCCTTCATCAACACACTCAGGGAGGAGGGGGAAAAAAACAACAGCGAAACCCTCTCTTCACATTTCGTGTTCTTTGTCGTTAGACATGACAGATACGTCTGCGTTGACCTTTCGCTTGCCGGCTTAGCAGTCGTAGGTTTTGCAGCTCTCTTTTTTTTTACCGAAGAAGGGGCATCGCACGGGCCTTGCTGCCTGCTCTTTGGTTCCCTGGCAAGTAGGCGTTCTGCTCATTAGATCAGCTCAGGTTTCGGTTGCCTTTGTCAGGGGGATTTTTTTTTTTTTTTTTTTTCTTTTTCTTTTTTTTTTTTTTCGTTTGTAACGATCCTTGAGGAACAAGGCGGATAAATACTGAAATAAAAAAGCAAAGAATGTAAACTGAAAGTGTGTGTGTTTCATGTGCGTGTGTGTGTGTGTGTGTGTGTGTGTGTGTGTGTGTGTGTGTGTGTGTGTGTGTTTTGAGGGAGAGAAAGAAAAGAAAGAAAGAAGGGGGGGATGAGGAGAAGAAGAAATCTATACTTTTAGAATTTTGTTATATGCGAGTGTGTAGTGCACGCGAGTATTTGTGCGTGTGTGTGCTTGTATATGCAGGGGTGTGAGTGCGTGCATGCAGGGGCGCGTGCGTATGTTTTGTGTGTGTGTGTGTGGTGTGTGTTGTGAGAGAGAGAGAGAGAGTGTATAGGAGTTTGGGGCTGAACTAATCGAATCTGGGATCGATGTGAGAGAATCGTATCTTGTGCCAGCGTGTGATGCAACATTATAACCTGGACCTACCATTTTTGCAGAATTAAAATTTTTACATCTTTCTTTTTTTTTTAAACATATTTTCTGGCTTTTCCACATACTTAGATTTGTTCTTTTTGGAAAAGTTTTCAATTTTTTGGACTTAATATAAATTTTGGATTCTATAAAATTTTCTTTAAAGGAAGGTGATTTTGCTGAGCACCCCACTCTTCTCCACTCCCCCCCCCCCCCCCCCCCTCCCACCGCCCCCTCCCCTCCTCCACCACATTCCACAAGAAGTGTTTCGTGTCTGCAGACAGTAGAACATAGAAATCTTTGGGAAAATTCGTTTGGCTTGCATCGCTGAAAAAATAATTTTCAGTATGTTCTTTAACGTGGTGACAGCCCTGATGTGGCCCTTTGCGGTCGGCTGGGCATAGCAAAATTTTTCTTATCTTATCTTTAAACATAATTTCCCGTATGTTCTTTGAACATGGATATTTGATGCAGGTGGGCGGTTGTTTGTTTTTTATTAGAAGGGAAAAAGTAATTTTAAAAGGATTTTTTTTTTTTTTTTTTTTTTACCTGCTGTCATTAATTGGGGCATGAAATCTCTCCGAGGTGTTCTTTTCTTTCTTTTTTTACATGAAACCGCAGCACAAAATAATTGTACAAATTGCTAGTGAAATATTTTGAGAAATGCATAGTCCCCCCCCCAAAAAAAAAGTGAGAATTAGAAGAAGAAAAATAAAAAAAGAGGGGAAACCTGAAAGTCCTTTACATGTGATTTACAGAGGTAGAGTTGTACAGCAGTGAAGGAATGTTTCAGTAACATAATACAAGAAAGTGGTCTCACAGTTGGGTGTTTCATTGATGAAGTAACTGCTGGGTGTTTAAAAAAGCAGAAAGGTCGTGAGTGATGATGTGAAAATATTTGATTTATCCTGATTTGGGCCGTTATTCACACCACACAAATCTTATCATCGCCCTTGCATCCTTTTGGATCCTCCGAGTAAGACTCGAAGGTTCACGTGGTCAGGTATTGGACTCATATGTACTGTAGGGGGTTCGTGGTTTTGTTGTTGTTGTTGTTGTTTGTTTTTTAGCCTTGACAGACACATGGTGCAGTTTGGGAGCAGAATTTTCTGATGTGTAGAGCCTGAACACTGAAGCTCTTGTGGATGTACAAGGGCACAAAAGAATCGGCGGTGCATGTTGAAGACGATGTGGGTTTTCCAGCAGCCTTGTGGGGGGGGGGGGGGGGGGGGGGGGGGGGGGGGGGGAAAAAGAAGGGCAGGGGGGGGGGGGGGGGGGGGGGGATGCCAAGCCCCCCCCCCCCCCCCCCCCCCCCCCGCCCCCCCCCCCCGGAATTATGTAAAACCAAGAACTACGTGCAGGGGTCCCCTTTGGAAAAGGGTTCCCAACCCTACATTTTAAAAGGCAGTTAGACTGGAGGTCCCTTTATGAAGTAATACAACAGGTTCCGGGGGGGGAAAAGTTCAAATGGGGGAAAGAAGGAGGAGGGAGGGAGGGGAGAGAAGAGAGAGAGAGAAGAGAGAGAGAGAGAGGCGATGGAAACAATCCCTTAACCCAAATCAACAAGTACCGAGTCGCATCCCCCCGCCCTATATACCATGCCAGTTCGTTCAACTCCCCTTTAGCCAGTTTGAACAAATTTTTTGGGAGATGTTCAGGGGATGGTAGAGAATCAACAAGTTGAGAGAGAGGTTCGGTTGGTTGAAAACAAATAAGGCTCATCGTGTGGGGTATGTGAAGTAAAAGTGCGTGGCTTTGGGGGGGGGGGGGGGGGGGGGGGGGGGGGGGGGGGGGGCGCATGGGGGGACAAGCTGGCGCCAGGGTTGATGGAAGGGGGGGACAGGTGGGGGGAGGCAGGCGAGGGGTTGAGGATGGTGGGGGGGGGGGAAGGGGGGGGGAAAGAACTGCGGAGTATTGATGAAGAGGGAGACAGGGGAGGGTCAGGAGAGGGGTTTAGCATGGATGGGGGGGGGGGGGGGGGGGGAGAAATGAAGAGGAAAAAGGGGGAATGGCCCGCAGGAGTAGATGAAGGGGAGAAAAGTGAGGGGTCCCGGTCGGTGGGTTGGGTTTCATGCATGGGGGGGGGGGGGGGGGGGGGGGGGTGACCCGTAGGAAAGGAGGGGGGCGGGGTTGGAAGAAAGAATAGGGGGAGGCGAGGGGGTGTGGTGTGTGGGGGGCGCCGCGCCGCACGTGGGTTCGGGTGTGCTGCTTTCGGTGGTGCATCCTGGCGTGGAGGGGGGTGTGTGTATGTGGCACGCGTGCATGCTTGTGTGTCATGTTGTGTGTGTGTGTGTGTGTGTCCCAAAGAGGGAGGGATGTGTATGTGTGTGTGGTGTAAGAGCTTGTGAGCATGCTTATGTGTTTATAGAGGAAGGTCCAGTCATCCTAACACATTTTGTCACTGCCAGCAAAACATGCCTGCTTTTCAGCGCGTGCACACGCACGCACGCACACCACGCACGCACGCACACTCACACACACACACACACACACACACACACACACACACACACACACACACACACACACACACACACACACACTGTCACCCATTAGGGACAAAACCTGTTGACCTGTACATGATGTAGGCACATTAAGTCACCGACGACAAAATCTGTCAGGACAACAAAACATGCCCCAAAAATCACATTAGAAAGACAACATGTTTTTGTGGCCTGATGATGATGATGGGGTCATGGACATTCCAGAGAGCTTCATGGTCTTTCATCCCCAGCAACTCGCACGCCCTCATCCAGGGCAGTGTTCTGTAGACTGGAACCATTTGAAGGGCGGCACACGGGAGACAGGAGGCATGGCAGGCGTCTGTCTCACCCTGTCACAGTATAACTGACAGCAGGTCGACCAGTCCATCACGGAGTGGGCTCACCCCCATAACGCCAGGTGCCAAGCGTACGACCAATTTTGTGTTTGTGACCGCGATCATTGGAAACTGCTGTGAAGTGGTATTGGGAGTCCTGGTGGTAGTCTCTGGGAAATGACTCCTAATGTATCATCTAATGTGTTGAAGTAGTCTCAGAGCAAGCAGTGTGTGATCGCATCATTCTAACTCAACTCGCAGTGCACAAATATAGGAATGGTAATGAGGACAGTTTTCTATAGTGCCTTTCCTAACAACCAGAGGCTACAGGATGCTGTACAAGTTTTCGCAAATCAGTAACACACACCACACACACACACACACACACACACACACACACACTCACACACTCACTCACGTGCATGTACACACGTGATGAGAGAGAAGACCTTATGAACATGAACACTGCTGATGGACAGACACATGCACAAATCAGACAACATTCCATGAGATATTCACGTAAAAGCGAAGAAGGCCTACGTTCTAGCACGTGGTATACAAAAGGAAAGGAAAGAAAGAAGACGAAACCGTTGCGTTGACAGCCTCAGAAATTGACTCTCAGTATAGTCTCATTTCATTTTATATATATATATATATATGTGTGTGTGTGTGTGGTGTAAAAAGATTGTCACTTTGACAATTGTATATATCTTTCATGTGTGTGCGCGCACGTGCGTGCGTGTTTTGTCTGTTCTTTTTCCCCCCTCAGGCCACAAAACGTACAGGCAAGTCATTAACGAATAGTCAACACTCACTGGATGAAAAGCTCGCTCTGAGATGGACCTGAAGCACTGCTATGGCTTGCCAAGTTTCTACTGGCCAAGTCCCATTATCCCACCTCTAAAAGATCGGTTTAGATAACGGGCATCAAATGTCCGACAAATTGTATATTTTTCACACGTTACCGTCAACATCAGCTGTCGTCGCTAACTGCCCAGGGTCCATGGTGATGGTCTTAGTGCCCTGTATGGCTAGGGTCCATGGTGTTAGTGCCCTGTATGGCTAGGGTCCATGGTGTTAGTGCCCTGTATGGCTAGGGTCCATGGTTTAGTGCCCTGTATGGCTAGGGTCCATGGTGTCAGTGCCCTGTGGGCCTAGGGTCCATGGTGTTAGTGCCCTGTATGGCTAGGGTCCATGGTGTCAGTGTCTTGTGGGCCTAGGGTCTGTGGTGTCAGTGCCCTGTGGGCCTAGGGTCCATGGTGTTAGTGCCCTGTGGGCCTAGGGTCTATGGTGTTAGTGCCCTGTGGGCCTAGGGTCCATGGTGTTAGTGCCCTGTGGGCCTAGGGTCTGTGGTGTCAATGCCCTGTGGGCCTAGGGTCCGTGGTGTTAGTGCCCTGTGGGCCTAGGGTCTGTGGTGGTCAGTGCCTTGTGGGCCTAGGGTCTGTGGTGTCAATGCCCCTGTGGGCCTAGGGTCCATGGTGTTAGTGTCCTGTGGGCCTAGGGTCCATGGTGTTGGTGCCCTGTGGCCTATGGTCATGGTGTTAGTGCCCTGTGGGCCTTGGGTCCATGGTGTTAGTGCCCTGTGGACCTATGGTCCATGGTGTCAGGGAGCCCCCCCCCCCCCCCCCCCAACACACGTAGCGCGGAAGGAGGAGGAGGGGGGGGGGGGGGGGGGGCGAAGGAGTGGCTGGTGGCAAAGTGATCAACACGCAGGAGAAAAGACAGTCGTGCTTTATTACAATATTGATCCGTCTATTAAAGGCTGTCAGCTCGCCGACCCACCAGCCCACCCACCACCACCTAACAACACCCAACACCACTCGGCACGGGCCGCCAGCCGCTGCAGGCGGCCCAATAATACTATTTGCTCACAATCTTCCTCCGCGCCTGTTTTCCATAAACAGCTAGCCGGGGCCTCTGGAACGGCATTGGGCCTCTGCTTTCGCCTGTCCCGCCTTCCTGGGCCTCCTCCCTCATCCTCACCCTCATCCTCACCTTCTCTGTCTGTCTGTCTCTCTCTCTCTCTCTCTCTCTCTCTCTCTCCTCTCTCTCTCTCTTCTCTCTCTCTCTCTTTCTCTCCCCCCCCCCCCTAAAAAAAAAAAAAAAAAAAAAAAAAAATCCACGCTCCTTGAAAAGCAAGGCGATGGACGCCTCCTCCGAAGAGGAGCAGAAGGAGAAGATTGGGGAGGAGAAGAAGAGGTGTGTGTGTGTGTGTGTGTGTGTGTGTGTGTGTGTGTGTGTGTGTGTGAGAGAGAGAGATGGACGTTGTGGGCAGGTAAGGGTGATGGTTGAGGGATGAAGCGAACTTGATGGGAGCCTTCGTAGTGTCCGTGGTGGAACAGCGTCATCAGTCCCTAAAGACAGCTGTTCCATCCAGGTGCTTCATCATCACGCTGGACTTACCCCCCGTCCCACTCAGACCACAGCGTTTGGGTTTGATCGGTGATATATAGAAGAGTGGTGGTCTGGTGGTTGGTCATTATGACTTGATCATTCACATGTGGAGCATCTGATTGGCATGGAACGGGCTCTGGGAGGTGGTGTTTTTGCTATCCGCGGTGGGTTAGACTGTCGGTATTTATTATTATCCCCCCCCCCCCCCCCCCCCCCCCCCGTTTTTTCTTTTCATTTTTTTAAAAATCAAGTTGAGAGTCTCTGCCTGTGTCAGACCTGTTTACATACCATTTCGCTGTGTTTTGATGTGTGGCGAAAATGCGATGAATACAACGACAAAGAAATCAGTGGAGACGAAGTTCTTGAGCGGTAGTTGGGCTTGCAGTATATAAACTGAGCGCTACAACCGAAGAGTGACGGGGCAACTCGCGCAACATCGTGCACGTGAACTCGCGTCTGGATGACGGGTTCGAACAATAAAAGCAGGGAAGATGTGAACACATCTTTTTGGGTTTTTTTTTTTTGGAAAATGCGCACGTGCGAATGGAAAAATACACCAATAGCGGCTTTGGGTTAAACAGATCTACTGTCTCGTTGACTTAACAGGCGATAGAGAAGACCAAGGACCTTAGTCCCAGTGTCAGGCGGTGAATAACGTGAACTTGCCTTAAGTTATTGCGAGGACCGGGTTGGTCGGTCCTGGCGGTGGAGAAAGCGTTGTGTTCTCCTCCTGCTATAACCAGTTCAGCAGGTCTTTCTTCCAGCTTGAGGCTGGTGTCAGCTGGTGAGAGAGAGACTTTTTTTGAATCAACATGTGTGCCGTTGAAAAACTCCTTGCTGGTCCCCCATGGGAAGACTGTCGTCCAAGGTCCTGTACTTTATTGCGTGCGTTGATTTAAAGAAAAAAAGAAGAAAGAAAGAAAGAAAAAGGAAAGAAAAGAAAGAAAGAGAAAGCTTGTACGCAGATGGAATCGAGTTCAGTCTTTCATTGAAGAGTAGGCCATTGATGGTTGACAACACTCATAGGCTTGACGCATGCATGCACGTGCACGCACGCGCGCGCGCGCGCAACACACACACACACGCGCACACGCACGCGCACACACACACACACACACAGAGACACACACACACACACACACACACACACACACACACACACAGAGGGAGGATGAAGAGAGATAGGAAGAGGGCTAAACAACTAGGAAAAACAATGCTAAAAACAAACAAGCCACACACACACACACACACACACACACACAAAAATCACATTGGTTTCTCCATAGACAAATTATGGCCACTTTTAATTAATGACAGGATGAAACGACAATGGTCCGCTTACTTAGAAGAAGACTCATCAGCGGTTAACCTTGGCCATTTTTAGCTGAGGAGTGCAGAAAAAAACGAAGAAAGCGAACTTGGGTCAGTGTGAGACGTGTTAACGTGGCGTGACAGTTTCGGGTGACTGATTGCAACAGCTGACAGGAAACTGTCATGAATCCGTATCTTTGGCGACATGGGCTCTCTCTCCCTCACCCCCCGCTCTCTCTCTCTCTCTCTCTCTCTCTCTCTGTCTGCGTGCTTGTGTGTGCGTGCGCGTGTGTGTGCGCGCGCGCGCGCGCGTGTGTGTGTGTGTGTGTGTGTGTGTGCCGCCATGTCTTGAAAGTATGCTGCTTCTTGCAGTATGTTGAAGTTGGATATAATAAATGTATGTAATGAATGTATGTGAAGAACTTTCTCCTCCTGCTCCTCCTCTTCTACACACACACACACACACACACACACACACACACACACACACACACACGCCATCTTTCACTCTCTGTTGAAAGAAAACTCAACAAAAAGAAAAAAAAGAAAAAGAAAGAAGAAAAAAAGGAAAAAGAAAAAAAACAAACCTGGGTCATTCGGAAGTCCATTTATGTTCAGATTTTCTGCAAAACATCGTGCTTGTGTAGGTTGTGATGACCAGCCTTGAAAATATTGAAGAATGGGAAGGGAACAGGAATATGAGCAGATGCAGGACTGTATTGTCGTCAGTCTGCCGTTTTCTTTCTTTCTTCTCTTTTTTTTTTTTTTTTTTTTTTTTTAATCCTGTCTGTCCTTAATACGGAGGTCTTCGGAAAGGAGCGCTGCAACGCATCATCCCAGATTTGATGTTTTCCCAGGCTTGTCAACTTGACCGCACGGGTATTTGGGAAAAAGGGGCTTGGGGGAGATATTAAAGGTGGGGTGGTCGGGGGGGGAGGAGTGTGTGTGTGTGTGGCTGGCGAAAGGGGCGAGCTGGGTCGGGGATGGCAGACTGTATTTGTTGTCGCTAGAATCGCAGTAAACAAAGGGCACGTATGGTAGTAACGTCAGACAGTCGTAGCGAGACCTGTCATTGTTCCTGTATCGTCGTCAGCTGTTAAAAAACTTGCTGCTGCTGCAAGGAAAGAGTTGCTGAAAGGCGGTGATTATTGCCAGGTGAGTTGATGTTGCTTATAGCCCAGCCGACCGCAGAGGGCCATATCAGGGCTGTCACCACGTTAAAATCGACTCACAAGTCATCAAAAAGAAAAACAAAACAAAAAACAACAGCAACCCACCTTTCACACATCTCTTTAAAATACATCTTCTAAAAACGCACCAGAAACTTCGTTCAAAATCTTTCTTCCATAAAATCTTAAATCAGATGAAAAATGTCAATCTCTATCAGAAACTCGAAGATCACATCAGGTGGGACATCTCTGAACAAGGTGGCAGTGATAGCAGTACAGGGACAAATACGTGAATTATCCAAGGGCACCACTACTACTGATTCAAGGCGATTATTGTTAGGAGTGTGACATTGCTAGCTCCGACAGGAGGGACAGTTGATAGTGCTGACAGTGGAATAAGACAAAGTGCTGAGAGTGCCGGATTGTCCACAGCTGGTAACGGTCACTGAGCTTGATTGACCAGTGGTCATCGGCTTGACACTGTCATATAGCATGATTAATAAGGTCAGCTTGACGCTGTCATATAGCATGATTAATGAGGTCTAGCTTCACGCTGTCATTAGCATGATTAATGAGGTCTAGCTTCACGCTGTCATATAGCATGATTAATGAGGTCTAGCTTCACGCTGTCATATAGCATGATTAATGAGGTCTGGCTTGACAATGGTGTAAACGGTCAGGTGCTGTGACTAATGAGTTAGATTGTTAGCAACATAAACTGTGAAATAGCGTGACTGAGTTAAGATTGTCCATGGCATAAACTGTCAAACAGCGCAACTAATGAGTTAAGATTGTCCATGGCATAAACTGTCAGATAGCGTGACTAATGAGTTAAGATTGTCTATGGCATAAACTGTCAAATAGCGTGACTAATGAGTTACGATTGTCCATGGCATCAACTGTCAAATAGCGTGACTAATGAGTTAAAGATTGTCCATGGCATCAACTGTCAAACGGCGTGACTAATGAGTTAAGATTGTCGAGGGAATAAACGGTCATGCAGCGTGACCAGTCAGTTAAAATTGTCGAGGGTGCCATCTCTGAGACAGCGTGATCAGTGAGTAAAGGTTATCAGCGGTTATTATAGCATGCCGAATTGGGTCAGATTGTCAGTAGTATAAACATCCAAAATAGCCCGACTGTGGGTGAGTTGAGATTGTCAGGGACTAATTAGGTAAGGTTGTCAGTGGTATAATTAGCCGAACAGCAGCACGACTGGGTGAGTTGAAGATTGTCAGGAACTAATTAGGTAAGGTTGTCAGTGGTATAATTAGCCGAACAGCAGCACGACTGGGTGAGTTGAGATTGTCAGGGACTAATTAGGTAAGGTTGTCAGTGGTATAATTAGCCGAACAGCAGCACGACTGGGTGAGTTGAGATTGTCAGGGACTAATTAGGTAAGATTGTCAGTGGTATAATTAGCCGAACAGCAGCACGACTGGGTGAGATGAGATTGTCAGGGACTAATTAGGTAAGATTGTCAGTGGTATAATTAGCCGAACAGCAGCACGAATGGTGAGTTGAGATCGTCGGTGGCAGTTGACTTTCAACGAGCAGCTAGTGCTACGATGTGAGGGAGTGTGAGTGGAGGGATGGATGGACGGTCTGGTCATAGACTGGAGCAGTGGTCATCAAGCCAGGTCAAGACCGCAGTATGTGGACATTGTCCACTCTACCAGTTAGTCCAGAGTGTCGAAACTAGCAATGGGGGAAAAAAAAAAAAGCCACACCCCAAAGGCACACGTATTATTGCGGTATATTAGCTGTCAAAGGGGAATACATGTTCACGACACCACCAGGGCTATTACCACAGACAGGCAGCGGGGTGAATGTTTAAGAGCATAACCTGACGTTGCTAGCCAACTGAAACTGCACGTACATGCGTATTGTCAACGTTGACAAGACGGCAATTATTATTAGCAGGACCAGTTTCGCCATGAAGTAAGTGGTGTGAAGAATGTAATATCGTCAGCGCCTGGGAAGACTTGAACAGACGCTAATAACGGTCGTGACAGGCTAGGCTGTTGGACGGGTGTGTTGGATTTGTCAGTTTAGGTTTTTGTGTTCTTGCTGAGACTTCGAGGCGCGAGTCAGTATTTCTTGGCGTGGTTCAGTACCAATAAGCGAGACGGTCTAGGCCGTAGTCTCAGCTAGGACTGCTGCTACGGTGTCCGTTTGGGCTTTAAGGTGATCATGGTAACGAGAAATCATTGTTTTTTTTTGTTTTTTTTTCATTAAATTATATTTTTTTAAAGAAGATTTGATTTTAACTTCAGAGTGACGGACGTTTTTTTCTTCCTTTTTCCCCCGGGTCTTTTGACGTAAAGGAGGTTTTGTTTTTTTAACTTAGCGTTTTAATTCTCTCCCTTTGTTCTCTCTCTCTCTCTCTCTCTCTCTCTCATTTGTGTTTCTAACGTGTTTCAGCTCTGATATGGCTTTTTGTGGTTGGCAACGTTTGAATTAAAGTGATACGATTTGGTTTGATTTGATTTGGTAACAAAGAGTTCTGGACACGACCAAAAAGCAGGAACGATGAAGAAGAGGGAGGGGGGGGGGGGGGGGGGGGCATGACTCGCTTCCGTAGAAGCGTGGGAAACCTCACACATTATGAAGGCGATCTGTACAAAAAATTAATCTTGCTTCACCTGTGTGTGTGTGTGTGTGTGAGGATCGGAGGTGTTGTTTCCAACAGTCGCTTGACCTTTGGTCGGGGGCATAGTTGTTAGGACAGACAAGTGTCGAACGAACTGTCGACGAGGAGTCGTAAAAGCAAGTGTGCTTGCTGGCTTTTTTTTTTCTTTCTTTTTTATTTTGTCAGGGGAGCAGTATACATAATTGTCAGAAGCACGACCTAGTTTTAGAGACAGGGAGAGAGCATGAATAATGAACGTGTGAACTGTGTGTGTCCGTGTATAGCGATAACTGTGTCAGCAAAGACAAGGTGGGAAGGGGGGGGGGGGGGGCTCAGCTCGCTTACTGACGGCCTGACAAGAGGGTGGGGGGGGGGGGGGGGCGCATGTGGCCACACGCCACAATTGGGATTTTGCACTAAAAACGCGACAATTATAAACCTTGCTAGCGTTTTGAGGCCAACCGTAAGTTGAAGCCAGCGTTTAATAGTGTTAAACTGATAATTGATCAAAGTTTCAGTTTCGTCAAGGAGGCGTCACTGCGTGCGGACTAGTCCATATATACTACACCACATCTGTTGAAGTTTTGAGACCGTACCACACTACGCATGATTTAAAGCTGATGGATAAATGAATTAACAACCAAGATGAGAGAATTGAAGGAGAGGGTCTCGTGGCTACGACTCGGCAGATGTGTGACCTACGCAGTGGCCCAGTGCGCTGGTCAGACCTTGAGTGCCTACCTAACATTGGTTGTTTTTTGTTGTGTGTGTGCAGTGAATGTACACGCGTGTGTATGGATGTGTGGGCACGGGCCCATGTGTGTGCGTGTGTGTGTGTATTTGTGTATGCACATGCGAGGGGGAGAATCAACTTTCTCAGACCCAGTGAAAAAATTCTCAAAACAATCTAATCGCTCCAGTCTGTATTTATAAATACTCGACGTCTTGTGAAGCAAGGTCTTGGCGCATCAATTTGTGGTGTGCAGCCAGGCTGGGGGGGGGGGGGGGGGGGGGGGGGGGGGGGGGGGGGGGGGGGGGGGGCCGCTTGGCGTCGCCCGGAGCGTGACTGTGGTGGCGTTGTTGTTGACAGGCGGTACAGCGTGAGCACTTGCCTCTGTTCCGCTGTCAGGCTGGGGGGGGGGGGGGGCTGCCGTGACCAGCCACCGTTGATATGATGGATGACTGACTTTCTGTCTCTCTCCTCTCTGTCTCTCTCTCGTCTTCAGCCCTGATATGGCCCTTTGCGGTCGGCTGGGCTATAAGCAACATTATCTTATCTTATCTTATCTCTCTCTCGTCTTGGAACTGGCCTGTGGGGAGGATGATTATTAAGGGCCCGGGTGGAAGAAGACAATGTAGTCATGTTCGACCTGTACTGGATGGTGGTGGTGGTGGTGGGAGGGGGGGGGGGTGTTGATGTGAGTATTGGGGGGAAGGGGGTTGGGAGAATTTTGCAGAGCAGCTGTGGCTGCTGACATTTTTGTGAGAGAGAGGGGGGTGGTAGGGGTGGTAGCAAGTATTTTTTTGTTTTGGGGGGAAAGGGGGGGGGGGGTGGGGGAGGGGGGGGGGTTGGGGGGGCAGACCCCACTTTGCGGTTTACTAATCCCACTTCGCGTATGCCGGCTGGGCAAGAAAGGTTATAGATTGCTGGCTGTGGCCTTGGTGTGGTGGGACCAGTGCTCTCTCCGGAATCAACCGTTCTGTTAAGGAAGACACCAGTCATGTGCAAGTGGGGAAAATGAGGGGGGGGGGGGGGGGAGGAGGAATTAATCAAACTTGGTGGTGACAGCCCGCCGGTGAAGGAAGTATGTATGCCTGTCGCTGGTTTTACAGGACGAAACAAGGATATATATGAGTTTTAAAAAAAAATTTTAAAAAAAAAGAGAGAGAGAGAGAGAAATTACGCTGCTTGTTCCTGCGACGTACGTGCGAGACAGAGCTTCAGCAAGTGAGTGCTCTCTGACTGGGGTCACAAGGTTGTTGGAAGGGGGGGTTGAGAGGATGGGGGTGGGGGGGGGGGTGTGGGGGGGAGAGATCGTGGACACTTGAAGCTTGTTCAGGCGCATTCAGCTGAGTGATCGTGTGTGCTGATAGCGACGAAGATGGTCTTGTTGTATTTGAATTTACAGGGACAGATGGTGCTGGGGGGGGGGGGGGGGGTTTAATGACTGGAGTCTGGAGCGCACATTCTCCATTCTCTTCTCTTTCTCTCTCTCTTTCTCTCTCTCTCTCTCTCTCTCTCTTTTCTCTCTCTCTCTCTCTCTCTCTCTCCTCGTGCACGCTCACGCGCTCTCTCTCTCTCTCTCTCTCTCTCTCTCTCTCTCTCTCTCTCTCTCTCTCTCTCTCTCTCACACACACACACACACACACACACCACACACACACACACACAAACCCCACACACACCTATCTCTGAGCAGTCAGTTAGAAAAAAAGGGCTGGGGGGGGGGGGGGGGGGGGGGGGGGGGGGGGGGGGGGGGGAAGAAGGAAAGAAAGAAGAAAGAAACAGTCACCATCACGACCAAAAAACGGTGTCTTCACATTCTTCCAGACCGAGGCCATCAATCTTGTGGCCAGCGAGACAGGTGGAAAGGAGGGAAGGCAAGAGTGGGAACTTCACCTTTCATACCGTGAAGTGAAGAAGCTGAAGAAGAAGGTGACGGCGACGGCGGCGGCGGCGCTGGCCCCTATACTAAGCGAGGGGGGGGCTCAGCTGGGGCAGCCTGATAAGGCCCCCAAAGTGGATCACGTGGACCCACTGGGCTGTCAGCTGCCTGTCGCCATCCGGCTGTCGATGGCCGTTTAGGCGCCCTCGCCGCCGCCACACGACGTGTCGGCGAGGGTTCGTGTGGAGGAGGGGCCGGAGGAGGTGCTTGAGTGTCACTGCTGGTATCTGTAGGGGGCTCTCTCGGATGGTGAAGATCATGGAGGGGGGGGGGGGGGGGGGTGAGGCTTCCGCTGGTTAGCCCCAGCTCCCTGTCAGTCAGGGTGGTGGACCTTACCTAACCTGACCGCTGTATTCGACAGGTCAGTAGGATTGTGAACCGGTTGGTGAACAGGGTGAGACCCTTACACGTTTAGCGGGATCCGGGAGATTAGCGATGGGGGCGGGGGGGGGGGGGGGGGGGGGGGGGGGGGGGGGGGGGGGGGGGGGGGGGGGGATCATGGGCATATCCGTAGTTTCTTTGCCTTTAGGGCGTCGTTCGGAGAAGGGGTTGGGGGGATGTTGTCGAGACACAGCCGTCAAGACAGTCTGTGACGCGACTGTCCTCTACGCGTGAAAGGAGCATGGAGGGTCTTTAAAATGACGTCCATCCTAACCTCTCATCCCGTTCAGACACCACCTCTCACCCAACACCCACCCCTCGCCCTGTTGGAGAAGACAGTCTGTGAAGTGACTATCCATGTGGCAGGGTAATCAAAAACGGTCACACACGTAACGTTCTCATCCCCAGCTGATGCATTATACCATAGTGTTCAAGTACTTCGTGGCTGTTTGGATGACCCCTGGAGTCTTTAAGGTCGGTACGACAACAACAACAACAACGACAACAACAACAATAACTATCCTCTGCTACACATGAAAGACGCTGAACAGTCTTTGACGTTATCTTCTAGACAAAACCGTTCAGACCCCCCCCCCCCCCTCACCACACACACACACACACACACACACACACACACACACACACGCACGCACGCACGCACGCACGCACGCACGCACACGCGCGCGGGCACACACACACACACACACACACACACACCACACACACACACACACACCTCACCCCGTCCCTCTCCACTTCGTGTTTCGTGTGTGGAGTTGTTTGCTCTGTGGAAGAAAGACGTGTGGAAGGACGTGGGCCTGTGTGCATGTATTAGGATCCTGGCCGTGGTGGCTTCATTAGGATTGAGCGCAGTCACAATCTTTAGGTCCCCAAAAGTGATACGTTGATACCAGAAATCAGAAATTGGGGCGCTGTTGAATATCAAGATATCACCTGCACGCAGAAAAAAAAGAAAGAAAGAAAGAAAAGGTAAATTCCGTGATAAATGAAATGTCCGGTCTCGGAACTTGCGCAAATTTTGACTTGAAAATGTTGAACAGAAAATGATACTGCTGATAACTGTGTGTCGCACGTTGTGCAAATAACTGTCTGAACTCCCGAGGTATTACCACGAAATAAGAACACAGAACACTCCACTGGGTTGATTCTGTGGAGAGAATTTCGGGAAGGAAGCTTACGTTTCTGATTGGGCTTTGTGTGTACGGTGAATTTAGAAGTTTGTGCGGTCTATGAAGCGGTTTATCACAAATTATGTAAACCAGTCCTATTTTGAATAGCTAGGTACTATTCACTGACTGCAGAGAACACTTTGGGCACACTTTTTACTTCATAAATGGATAAGCTTGAGATTTTCCGGACTTGGGCCATAAAATAGTGAGATAAACTTGAGATCTTGACCTAAGTGAAGAAACGTGATGAGAACTGAAAAGAGTCCAGCGTGTGTAATGAAATAATGGTTTGTTCTGAACCTCGTCTCTAGTAATACAGGATGCAGGTGGAATGTAAAAGGGTTTTTGTTGATGCATTATTAGGCGCCAAGGTCAATTATTTGGGGTTATAAACGGGGCCAGTTTGGGGTTTGCATCACTGACGGAAGTTGGGTGAGGGTTGAACGCACACAATGTGATATGTTCTCTTCCCCTTTGGTTCGTATTGCTCCTTTCCATCGATCTTACACGAGAGTTACAGAATGTTCAAGTTGTATCCGATACTCTTGGGAATTAAAATGTATCCCGCTGTTCAAAATATTTTGAGGATTAAAGTGTAAAAGTGTAGCTTTTGTGGCGATGAGACGACCATACTCTGGGGCGCAGCGTTGCCGGAGGGGGGGAGGGGGGGGGGGGGGGGGGGGGCGAGTTTGAATAAACGGTTTACCTAACGCTTTTGCCGCGGTTGTTCGACCATAGTGTGGGAAAGTCGTCACAAGCGGAGAGAGTGTCCTGGATCACACACACGGATGTTAAAACGACGCAGCCTTGGTAGATGACCGGAGGGCTTAGATGGCGGGACAGCTGGTAAGCAAACACAAACACGTGTGCAGTTACGACACGACTTGGCGCATGCGCGCGCACATATATACACACACACACACGCACGCACACACACACACACACACAACACACCGTAAGTTGCCTTTCTCAACAAACCACAAAGACTGCATATTGTAATCAGAACCTAGTAGAACAGACGGGAACACTGATAATTAGCAATTATCAGAACAGCGCATCGACGTCAGAGAGCTGAAGTAAGGCTTCCTTCCACCCCTGCGCCTGATAGATATCACGTGATCTGTTTTGGCCGTGAAAGCCCCAATGTATTATTATTCAGTCAATCGTGAGACATTGAACTGCAATATGATTTTCACTATTGTTCAGTCAATCGTGAGACGTTGAACTGCAGTTATTATGATTTTCAACCCCTCAGCTGAACTTCATGGAAAGCCGTCTGCTCTGACCTTCAAACCTGAGATGCTTTAGGTTGGTGGTGGTGGTGGGGGTGGGGTGGGGGGGGGGGGGGGGGGGGGGGGGGGGGGGGGGGGGGGGGGGCGGTGGAGATCTTTAATTCTTGTCCACGCTCAGAGGTTTGACCACCTCTTCCTTAATTTAAACGATGCTGCCTTTTGGATCCTGTCCATGATCGTTGCTGGCGATTTCATATCCTGTCCATGATCGTTGCTGGCGATTTCATCAACGTGGAGAATCACGCCGACACATAACGTGTATGGGGATGCTGGTTTGCCGTACCCTCCTTGGAATAAACGCAATGTATTGTTAATCACATGGTCATGGAAATGTGAGAAAATAACGCTGGCACGGCTGTTCCGGTCGATGAAGAATCAGTTTAAAGCAGCGCAGCAAGGGATATGAAAGATGATTTATTAAAAAGAAAAGAAAAAGAAGGAAAGAAAAGGAGAAAAAGATGACTAGTTTTTTACACACACTCTGTGGAATTTTGGTCTAGTACAAAGTTGACCGCTGCTCGAATTCAAGCAGGGAATTTTATAAGAACTGATATTATTTTTATTGTTATGTTAATTCGATTCCGGATTCAAGTGATATTCAGACAGACAACAGGGATGGACGCTGGATTCGGTGTGAGCAAAAGTTTTCGAGCTTTAAGTAACGAGCATCATTCTGAATCGTTCGGTTTCGTCATCACGTAGTGTTGTTGTCAGAGTGCATACATGGGCAGGAAAAGTCCTCTCGTGGATTTTTTTTTAACAAGAATGTCGGAACGTATTGAATGATTCATCCAATTGTTCAGTGTTGAATCGTTTCCGGTGTTGTCTGTCGTTCGTCGGGTTTTTTTTTATTTTTATTTTTTAATTTTTATTTTTTCCCCAAATGGCGGTGGTGATTCGGCGAGTGTCGGTCCTTTGGCGACTAGTAAACTGTGAGGAGGAGTGTCTTCTCCCGACGCCCCAGTCACGTGTCATTGTAGGTTACCGCGATACTTAAGGAAGTCAGTCGTTGCCGTGTGGCCCTAATATATTTTTAGGCCCAAAGATACTTTGTAGTTGCTCATTGGACGATTACGTTTCTCCATTTTAGAAAGTACAGCAGGCGTGAATACCGATTGCGAGAAGAAAAGCCTGCCCTCTGATTGGTCGAGTCTCTCGGAAATTTCTTTTCATTGAAAAATTTTTGCTTTTACCTGTACACTATAAATAGAAACGCCTGCCTGTGGTCGAGGCTCTCCGGGAAATTCTTCAGACAGCGCATCCGCGAATTCATACGCCACGGGAGCCCGACTGTAATGTTCTCGGGAGAACATTACCGTTTGAATCAGAAAATGGGATTGTTTGTCAGGTTCGCTGTTGTTTTCAAATGTATGCATTGAACAGTCGTACAAACCAAGTAGATGAATAAAACAGATCCGTGCAGAGTAAATGGAGACGGAAAAAAAGAGGACTATTTTTACAGGGAAACCCGCAACTCGCGCGAAGACAACGGCGTCAGAAGGCTTTGAAGCATACGTCATAGAGAGTCGTTGCTTCTGCTTGTTCGTTGTCTGTGGCCCTTGTGAAGCCTGGCTGGTGGACTTGTCTTCTGAAGCAGGGGATTGTAAGGACATTGACCACGTCGTCGTTAGTGTGATTTGTAAGTATTGTGGTGTCGGGATAGTTTGCTGCGGGTGGGAAGCCCAGTAGTTTGTAAGTATTGACTCATCCTCTGCATGTTCCTCTGTCGTGCGTCACTACTTATTACGCTTTGTTGCGCCGGTTTCGCGCGCGTATGTCGTATCTATCTATCAGTTTATCTGTCAGTCTGTCTATCAGTCTTTCTGTCTGTCTGTCTGTCTGTCTGTCTCTCTCTCTCTCTCTCTCTCTCCTCTCTCTCTCTCTTCTCTCTCTCTCTCTCTCTCTCTCTCTCTCTCTCTCTCTCTCCTGTGTGCGGCGCGCGCACCAGTACTAACATTTTCAACAACAACAACAAAAAAGTCTGTTGACTCTTAAGAACAATTTCGAAAAGACGCACCTGACCTGAAGTATGGAAAGACGGTGACGGACCACATTCTTTTTTTCATTGATCAAGTTTTTTGCTTGAGGTTTGATTGTGACCCCCAAAAAGAAAGAAAAAAAGATCGGGCGCTGTGAAATCTTGTTTTAGACTAGGCTTGTTTGTGAAGCAGTAACCCCTCGATATTGAACTTCAATGAAGTTGAAGCCAGTTGCTGCTGTGGGCAGGTCAGTAGTTAGTCCGCAGAATGATGCTGGATACCTGCGACAGGGGATCGCCGGCGTACAACAAACGCCGTTATTTTGTGGAAAATGACCTTTAAAGGAGAAAATCGAGTTTAAAATAATTTGACGCACTTTTAAAGAGTACAGGATAGAGTTTTGAGAACACGCACACACACACACACACAACACACATAAAACACACACACCACACACACACACACACACACACACACACACACACACACACACACACACACATGGACACGATCAATATGCATTTGACGGACGTTTATTTATTTTTTTTTTGCTGAAGTGCAGCCTACCATTACATAATTATAAAGTAAGGTCGATATCAAAGTTTGACAGAATCGGGTACTTTGTGTCACCAACTCCGGTCAAGTGTGTCTGTGACCTTGTTGTTGCTTGCTTCTTTGGGGGGGAGTTTCCCCGAATGGGATAGTGCGCGCAGCTTTCTTCCAGTTTTTTTTAAACAGCAATGATTTTACTGTAAAGAAAATGTCGGTTTCTCCGATTTCAACGCGTCCCCAGTGATCATTGATTTCACGAGGATTAACGTGATCAGAAAACGAGTCGAGGAGAGCCTCTCCTGTGCTTTGTATGGCGCCTCTCTCAGCCTCTCTCTCTCTCTCTCTCTCTCCCCTCTCTCTCTCTTCATCTCTCTCTTTCTCTCTCTCTCTCTCTTCTATGTCTGTCTCTTTGTCAGTCTGTCCTCCCACTCTCTCTCTCTCTTTGTGTCGTCTCTCTGTCAGTCTCTCTCCTCTCTCTCTCCTCTCTCTCTCTCTTCCTCCTCCTATGTCTCTCTCTCTCGCGCGCGCAAGGAGTGCGCGCAATGAGTTGGGAGAAACTAGGCCCATTGCGCAAGGGTGGGCAACCTACTTTCAGTCCAGTCCTGTTTACCTTGTCGTCGTCAGAAGTGTCAACTGTTCGTTCAGGGCCCCTTTTGCCCTTTCGCCCTGAGCGAGAGAATCGTCCCAACACGGACTCTCGTCGAAGTCGTCGTGGCGAGTTGGAGGGGGTAGGTAGTGTGATCCCTGCATGTGCCTTTTAGATGGCCCCAAGACCCCGCTCCATTTCACCAGGAAAAAGAGGAACCAGGATGTGGATGTAACCGGTTTGGTTTGAGCCGTGGCCTGAAATGCACGGGACTTCGCTTTTCGACGTGTGATAACACTAAAGGTCGAATAGGGCCTGTTTCGTTAGACGTCTTTCAGCTTACAAGAAGAAAGGTCCTGGCCTGGGGATCTATATCGATGTTGAGGGCTTCCAACTGAAAGATTTGGGGCAAGGCTTGTGTTTGTGTTTTAAAAGGAGACTCGCCCTGTTCAATCTCCTTTTCACTTTAGCCCCATGAAACCCATTAAAAAAGAAAATTGTTGCTTTCTTATTTATTATTTTTTACTTTTTTTTTCACTTGTGTTCAGTAGAAAGTCGGTACATAGTGTAATATTATCATTAGAGAGGAATAGAGGAGACCCCTCCACCTAATATTATCATTAGAGAGGAATAGAGGAGACCCCTCCACCCCACCCCTTCCCATATAATTATTATCTACACAGTGCTGCCTGTGGTGAGCTATTATTCTGGTCACATGCACTGCGTGCACAACTCGTCCCAGTTCCTTGACACCTCTCTCTGTCTCTGTCTGTCTGTCTGTCTCTCTGTCTCTCTCTCTCAGTCAGTTAACTGTCTAAAAGGACAGAGAAAAGCGTTTTGTTTTTTTTTCCCCAGTCAGGACACAAGTTACTCTTTCTTTCTGCCTGCACACTTCCTTCTAGTTCTACTGTCGCCCCCCCCCCCCCCCCCTCTCTCTCTCTCTCTTCTCAGTTGGTCGTTAGTGGGTACCCCCCCCCCCCCCCCTCTCTCTCTCTCTCAGTCGTTGGTTAGTTCGATTACTCAGTATGGTCACTTGCTATTAGTACAGCAAGCTAGTCTAAAGAAACACCACGCTTTAAGCAGTACCAGTAATAAGTGTAGTAGTGAACGCTGTGCCAGTAACAAGTGTAGTAGTGAAAGCTGTACCAGTAATAAGTGTAGTAGTGAAAGCGTACCAGTAATAAGTGTAGTAGTGAACTGCACTTGGTGGCCGCTCAATGCAATGCAATGCAAAGTTTTAGTGTAGTGCAGGGGGGTCTTTAGTATAATCCCAGCCCACTAAACCCCCCAACCACCCCCCAACCCCCCCCCCCCACCCCCCCACCCCTCCCCGTTCACCTCGCTGCACACAGTGTGTGTGTTGCCGAGCTTGATAGAATACAGTTTTAGCTTTACCCCCCTGGCTTGCTTGCTGGCACCGCTATTGTCAACACAGCAATGCGTTCAACCCCAAACAATTTCTTTGTGTGCCATTTTCACAACCTGTACAAGCTTCCCTCCCCCTCGCTATTCCTGTCCGCTCTCTGTCACTCTCTCTGTCTCTGTCTGTCTGTCTGTCTCTCCGTCTTCCCCCACGCCCTCTTTCTGTCTCCGTCTCAAAGAAAGTAAATGCGTGTGCTTGAGAGAGAGAGAGAGAGAGAGAGAGAGAGAGAGAGAGTTTAAAATTAGTGTACAAAGGAAAACCCCATGAAACATTGTACTGGTTGGATAGCTCTTTCGTGAGAGAGGGGGCGCCTGTTGAAGGGGCAAAGAACGGTGAAGCGTATCACATTTCAAGACGGGGTGTCAGGTTGGAATTTATTTCAGCCAGCCTCACCCCCCCCCTCCCGATTCTCTCCCCCCCCCCCCCCCCCGCCGCCCCCCCCCCCCCCCCCTGCTGATAGAATGTTCCCATGCCAGTCTCTTTTTTTTTTTTTTTAAACACAATAGTATGGGCAGGCCCGGGATCAGTAATGTGAAATCAGCGTGGAAATAAATGTACTTTCTACGGAACTGTATACAATGTAATAATATTGGCGTTCCCTAACGCCATCACCAACAGCAACAGTTGTCAATGGAATGCTGTGAAAACGGTCATGACAGAAATGTATCAGTAACGAAACCCGTGTGCAGCAAAGATCGCTGTGTGTGTGTATGTGTGCGCGCGCGCGCGCGTGCGAGTGTGAGTGCATGCGTGCGTGCGTGCGTGTGTGTGTGTGTGTGTGTGTGAAAAGGTCCAGCGAAGACCATGCAGGTATGTTGTGAAACAGACACAGGAACACCAGGTGTGGGTGACCTGCTGAACAGCTAGCTGTCGAGGCCTTACTCGAGGAACGGGCGGTGCTGCCTCTAGAGTCGCCACCATGCTGTACAGGATCCGACCCCGATTGGTACGTGTGAGGTGTAACGACGACCGAGACCTCCCTCCCTATACCTACCCTTCCCTACCCTACCCTGCCAAACCCTGCCC
>CM031616.1:69799753-69807253 GCA_018398815.1 Conus ventricosus
ATAGGTGTGATGAGCGTATAATAATGACCGAGTGCAAGGGTGGTATAGGTATCATGGTGTGTGAATTGGGGGGGGGGGGGGGGGGGGGGGGGGGGGGGGGGGGGGGGGACTTGGAGTGAGGTGTGCATGAACAAGAGTGTGGTGTTGGGAATGAGAGGATTTTTTTTTTTTTTTTTTTGAGAAAGGTTTGAATCTGTTTGTCTTTGTTTTGTTGTATCTGATACATGTTGGCCTCCAGTTGTCATCGTCATCATTATTTTTATTGCCTAGCTGTAGTGACTGATGTCTATTGTTATTTTTTATATATTGTCTAGCTGTAGTGACTGATGTCTATTGTTATTTTTATTGTCTAGCTGTAGTGACTGATGTCTATTGTTATTTTTATTGTCTAGCTGTAGTGACTGATGTCTATTGTTATTTTTATTGTCTAGCTGTAGTGATGATGTCTATTGTTATTTTTTATATATTGTCTAGCTGTAGTGACTGATGTCTATTGTTATTTTTATTGTCTAGCTGTAGTGACTGATGTCTATTGTTATTTTTATTGTCTAGCTGTAGTGACTGATGTCTATTGTTATTTTTATTGTCTAGCTGTAGTGACTGATGTCTATTGTTATTTTTTATATATTGTCTAGCTGTAGTGACTGATGTCTATTGTTATTTTTATTGTCTAGCTGTAGTGACTGATGTCTATTGTTATTTTTTATATATTGTCTAGCTGTAGTGACTGATGTCTATTGTTATTTTTATTGTCTAGCTGTATAGTGATTTGATTTTTGTCTAGTGTGTTATTTTTATTGTCTAGCTGTAGTGACTGATGTCTATTGTTATTTTTATTGTCTAGCTGTAGTGACTGATGTCTATTGTTATTTTTATTGTCTAGCTGTAGTGACTGATGTCTATTGTTATTTTTTATATATTGTCTAGCTGTAGTGACTGATGTCTATTGTTATTTTTATTGTCTAGCTGTAGTGACTGATGTCTATTGTTATTTTTATTGTCTAGCTGTAGTGACTGATGTCTATTGTTATTTTTTATATATTGTCTAGCTGTAGTGACTGATGTCTATTGTTATTTTTATTGTCTAGCTGTAGTGACTGATGTCTTTTTCAAGGCTGTTGTGGTCTCTGTGCTCCCGTCTTCCATCCCACTCCTACTGGTCTTCTGCATGTGTGAGGGTATGTGTGGGGGTGTATGTGTGTGTGTGTGTAGGGGTGGGGGTGTGTGGATGTGTGTGGGTGTGGGGGGGGGGGGGGGAGTGTGTGTGTGGGGAAGTGTGGGTGTGTGTATGTGTGTGTGTGTGTGGGGGGGGGGGGGGGGGGGGGGGGGGGTATTTGTGTAGGGGTGTGTGTGTGGGCATGTGTGTGTGTGTGGGTATGTGTGTGTGTGGGTGTGTGTGGGCGTGTGTATGTGTGTGTGTGGGCATGTGTTTGTGGGTGTGGGGGTGTGTGTGATGTGCGTGATTCTGCCCTGCACATACTGTTGGTCATGTGTGGTGGCGTTGTGGGTTCCAGAGCCAGTGGTGGAGAGCAGAGTGCGAGCCATGAAGTGCCCCTCACCTTACTCGGGTTGTCAGATGGTAAGTGGTGGTCTCTCACTGTGTCCATCCCAGTGTGGTGTGATCTCTCAGTGTGTCCATCCCAGTGTGGTAGACTGCATACAGGTTCTTCACTTCCTTCTAAAGGCATGTGTCACCACCTTCAACTGCAGCCATTGGAATTCTCTCATGAATTCACTGCTTTATGTCGCTTTGTCGTCTCTTTGTCTTGTCCTCTCTGTTGAAGTTTCTGTTTGTTGTCTGTGAGTTTTGTCCTACGTGGAAGAAGACTAAGAGGCTTAGGTTTGTTCCGATGGTTCGGCCATTTGAGGGCCCAGCAAAACTTTTTTTTTGCTGTTCTGGATTATGCACCAGTTTGGTTGTTGTTTTTTTTTACAGACGTTTATGGGCTGATCAGCATTGGTTTCTGATGGGAAGGATCTTTTTTTTTTTTTGAGTTTTCAAGATTCCATCTAGCCATGTTGGTCAATAGATTTTTATAACCAAAGCTAGCATCTTCACCATCCTGATGCAGTCACAGCTTCGCTGGGCAGGTCACGTAGTTCGCATGCCAGACCATCGGCTGCCAAAGAAACTATTGTTTGGCGAACTGCAACAGGGCAAAGGCTCTCATGGAGGCCAGAGGAAGTGTTTCAAAGACAGCCTCAAATCCTCCCTGACGGCCTTCAACATCAGCCACACAAGTTGGGAGCAGACTGCCCAGGACAGAGACGGGTGACGATCAGCTGTCCACAAAGGTGCAGAGACCTGTGAAGGCAACAGCATTGCTGCAGCTGAGCAGCGCAGGATGGTCAGGAAGACCAGTGTCAACAGATCTCCAGCTGCTGTCACCATCCCCTGTCCGTACTGTGATAGGTCTTTCCGGGCGCAGATCGGCCTGACCAGCCATCTACGCACTCACCCCCGATCCAGGATGACTAGATGGTCTTCGTCCTCTTGACGGACACCAAACGCACAAACAAAGCATGAATTGCTACAGGAAAGATTGGGCTGCAGGAAACGTTCAGTGTTGTTGATGTGGTGTGCCATCTTGGAGGCCTGAAGGGAGGAAGTGGCATGGAAAGTGTGGGATGACGGGCAAACTTGTGCACAGTGCCAGCACTGGACAACGGCTTTTGTCGGGCAGATCCTTCCCAAGGGGCAGAACCTCTGAAGCAAAATATAGAGTCAGAGATGAAGTAGGTATTATAATGAAGCAAAATATAGAGTCAGAGATGGAAAGTAGGTATTATAATGAAGCAAAATATAGAGTCAGAGATGGAAAGTAGGTATTATAATGAAGCAAAATATAGAGTCAGAGGTGTAAAGTAGGTATTATGATGAAGCAAAATATAGAGTCAGAGGTGTAAAGTAGGTGTTATAATGAAGCAAAATATAGAGTCAGAGGTGTAAAGTAGGTATTATGATGAAGCAAAATATAGAGTCAGAGATGTAAAGTAAGTGTTATAATCGAAGCCATATGGGAAAGGGAAAAAAAAGTCATAAAAGCTTAATGTAGATGAACATTTGGAGTGGGGGGTGGCAAAAACACAAGGTAAGCCCGTATGCAGTGACTGCAGCATGATTTAGAAATATTTATTGTGATGTATACATTAGAAGAGGGGAAAAAAACTTCCCCCAAAAAAAACCCCAACCAGAATGAGCAGATGCAGACAGGTTTCACGACATCACTCACAATTACAAATGCTCTTAACATCAATGCAAAAAATGCTGATTTATCAAAAAGCACATAACATAGAACATGTAGGGAAAAGAATTGGTTGATAATTAGCAAACACATAAAACAAGTGGGAAAATCAATGGTTCCTAACCAACTAATACAGTGAAGATCAGGGGAAATTAATTGGGTCATAACAAATAACACATTGCATATCAAGGAAAAGGTTATTTGTTAACGATTAGATGGTAACGGCTTCAGTGGAGAATGAAGTTATACAAAACTTTTTGATTAGAAATACATTGAACGTTAGGGAAAACAAATTGGTTCATTAATAATAGCAAGTAACTCGTAACATCAAGGGAATTAATTGTTTTTTTGTTAAACAGTAAGCAAGTGGGGTATGTTTTGCTCCCATAAGGAAACCTAGCACAGAGTAACTTTTATTCAAGACTGGCACAGCCTTTTAAACTTGAATAAAGTCAGACAAATACACAGACGAACAATCTAATAGTGGGGAAAAAAACAAGCGCAGGCCAACAACAGAACTGTCTTCATAGTAATGACTTGGCAAAGATTGGACTGGTGGGGGGGGGGGGGGGGGGGGGGGGGGGGATTGAAGATGGAGAAACTGGGAACATGAAATTACAAAAAAAAAGAAAAAAAAAGTTACAGATATGAAAGCTCTTCACTAGCTGCATAAGGGAACCATCGCAATCCCTTTGAGGGCAGATATATTTGTATTGCCTGCTCCGAGGCCTTTCTGTCCGCTGGTCGGACTCATCAGGAGACACGGCTGGTTGTGTCTGCGCTCCTGGCGTCAAATAGAGACACACCACAGTCCATAATACTGGGGTGTTCTCACCACCATGGGTGCAAAAAGAATCCAATAGCACCCCCAAAGCAGCCAGCGAAGAGTAGTAAATGCAACCAAACGAAAGTGGGGGAGGAAAAAAGTTGCTGTAAAACTAAAGACATTATGCAAGTAATACAAAATGTAGGGACAGTCTTTGAGCCAAAGCCTGAGGATCCACCCAAAGATGCAAGGGAGATCAAAAGACAACCACACGACGGACAGAAACAAATACAAATAACCTCAATTTATCAAAGCAAATCGGAAATGAAATGGGGTTTGGGAACAGTAAACGATAAACAGTAAGCGTGGGGTATGTTTTGCTCCAAAAGGGAAAAACCTAACACAGAGTAACTTTTATTCAAGACTGGCACAGCCTTTAAACTTGAATAAGTCAGACAAATACATAGACGAACAATCTAATAGTGGGGGAAAAAACAACGCAGGCCAACAACAGAACGTCTTCATAGTAATGACTTGGCAAAGATTTGGATTTAAAGGGGGGGGGGGGGGGGGGGGGGGGGGGGGGGGGGGGGGGGGGGGGATTGAAGATGGAGAAAACGGGGAACATGAAATTAAAAAAAAAAAAGAAAAAAAAAAAGTTACAGATATGAAAACTCTTCACTAGCTGCTTTGGGGGGTGCTATTGGATTCTTTTTTGCACCCATGGTGGTGAGAACCCCACAGTATTATGGACTGTGGGTTTTCTCTATTTGACGCCGGGGAGCGCAGACACAACCACCGTGTTCCCTGATGAGTCCGACCCAGCGACGAAAGGCCTCGGAGCAGGCAATACAAATATATTGCCCTCAAAAGGGATTGCGAGGGTTTTCCCTTATGCGGGCTAGTGAAGAGTTTTCATATCTGTAACTTTTTTTTTCTTTTTTTTTTTTTGATTTCATGTTCCCAGTTTCTCCATCTTCAATCTCCCCCCCTTCCCTCCTTAAGTCCAAATTTTTGCCAAGTCATTACTATGAAGCAGTTCATTGTTGGCCTCGCTTTTTTTTCCCCCCACTATTAGATTGTTCGTCTGTGTATTTGTCTGACTTTATTCAAGTTTAAAAGGCTGTGCCAGTCTTGAATAAAAGTTACTCTGTGTTAGGTTTCCTTATGGGAGCAAAACATACCCCACTTGCTTACTGTTTATCGTTTACTGTTCCCTACTTCGGGTTTTTTTGTTGTTTTTTAAGATATATTGAACACAAGGGAAACGGAATTGGTTCACTCACAATTAGCAAACTATTAAACATCAAGAAAAAGAACTGGATAAAAAATTTGCAAGTTCAAAGATTTCATGGGTGTAAATTGGATTGTTTTTATGAGGAAGCAGTAGCGCCAAACATCAAGGAAAATTGTTCAGATGTTATAAAACATTTTTCGTCAGTCGTTAGAAGAAAGGATACTTTTTTTTTTTCTCTTTTTGTTTTTTTTTTTAAATTTAAATTTTAGAATGACTTCCATGAATGAGTGAGCGAATGAATGAAGTGAAAGAAAGAAAAAAAAAAAAAAACCAAATCAGGCTGTTGATCATCATAGGTGGGGCTGTGTGTGAGCTAGTGCCGTGTGTATTCCGGTCGCTGTCATGTTTGTTTTCTTCTTCTGCTGCTGCAGCTATGGAGAAGGTGTGCAGCCCACACTGCTTTTTTGTGTTGTGCATGTTTCCTCCAGGCCTAAGGGAGAGAAAAAGGAGACTGGAGAGAGGAGAGGTGGGATGGGTGCTCTCTCAGTTTGGATTATAAGGATAACCAGTTAGTGAGAAGGCTTCTTCTAAAAGAAGCCAGGAATGTTGGAGGTGGAAAGGAGTTTAGGAAGGGGTGGTGGGGGTGGGGGTGGGTGGGGGGGTATAGGGTGGCAAACAGGGAAGTTTAAAGGAATGTTTACTGAGACGGGTTTTCTAGGATTTTGCATATGACACGTTGTAAGCAAAGCATGCATCACCCCGGGGAAGTCACACATGCCCCCACACGCTTGGGACGCGTGTGTGCACAAAAACACAAAAACCCCCTCCCAAAACACACACACACACACACACACACACACACACACACACACACACCACAACACACACACACACACACACACACACGCGTGCGCGCACGCAAAGCACGCACACTCACCACACTCATACACCACACACACACACACACAGACCTTTACTAAGTCGTATTTACAGAGAAGTGGAGTTTTTTTGCCTGAACTTTTAATTCCTCTGCAACTCTTGTGTTATAAAAATGTGTGTGTGTGTGTAAAACATCTGCCATGAATACTCTTTGAGACAAATAGGCATCAGTTAGTTTGTCTTTTTGCTATACATTTCTCCCGGTGGGGCGCTGTTGTTGTTGTTTATGGCAAGCGAAGGGATTGTAGTGAAGGATTTGGCGCCTTCCTTCGGTGGTTCAGTGTGTGTGTGTGTGAGGTGTGAGGGGGACTACTCTGATTGTTGGGTGTGAGTTTGAGGGAGAATAGTCTGATCTTGTGTTGTTGATGGGGGGGGCCCGAATAGCTCGGTTGGTAGAGCAACCAGACTCATAATCTTGGGGGTTTCGGGTTCGAATCTCCCCCGGGCCGTTTCGGTACAGGGGGGATTTTTTCCCCTCAGAGTTAACATTAGTTCTGAAATCCATTCCCATACAATCCTTCGAATGAGACTATAAACCGAGGTTCCCCTGTGTGTGAACGCACGCAAACATCTTGCAACACGTCAAAAACCCATCACCAACTTTCGGAAGAGAGGCCAGTTTGGCCTTGGTATGGATGACACGTTACACATGCATGCATCTTCCCCCAAGATGGAGTATGGCTGCCTTAATGGAGGGATAAAAAAAAAAGTCATGCACAAAAAATTCCCCTCCCTTTGTTGGGTAGGTGGGATTGATCCTTGCTGTCCATATAGGGAGTGTCCGCCGGAGTGTCGGCCTGCGTCCAAAGAAGAAGAAGAAGCTGTTTTGCTTTCCCAACGTGTGGTCGTTGTATACAGTGATAAATATGCGCAGATCTCTGTGTGGTATGAACGTGCAGGTGTGTATGGCGATGCGGGAGTGACCATCGGAGATGGTGATAGGGAGAAAAATCCTGTGATGCTGATGATGTCCCTTTGCCACTCTCTGGGGTAGGATGCTGGTAGTGGTGTTTGTGTGGTGGAATGAGGAGATAGGTGGCGATGGTGGTGGTGCTGATGATGATCGAAGTGGCAGTGTTTGACCATTCTTGCTCAGTCTCTTCCCCCCCCCCCCCCCCCCCCCCCCCCCATCCGCCCACACGCTTAGAGTGTGTGTGCGCGTGTGCCCTGCGAGTGTGGTGCCGACATGAGAGAGAAAGAGAGAGGATGTTAACTTCTTTTGTATTGCCTGAGTGTGAGACGGAGAGAGAGAGAGAGGAGTGATCTTTGTATTTCTCTGTGTGTGTGTGCGTTGTGCGCGTGCGTGACAGAGA
>CM031616.1:69812253-69841409 GCA_018398815.1 Conus ventricosus
TCATTAGAGAGAGAGAGAATGAGATAGACTGCATACAAACAAACAAACAAAAGCTGGGCTAGTGCCTATTGTACTTCATTTGTTTTTGTAATCTCCCCCCCCTCTCTCTCTCTCTCTCTCTCTCTCTCTCTCTCTCTCTCTCTCTCTCTCTCTCTCTCTCTCTCTCTCTCTCATTCTCTCCAAGTTCAGTCCTTTTCCTTTGCCGTCTGTTGTGGGTTGCCGCATGTTAGGGATATGCTAATATGTAAATCAGACAGGGATTGTGGAGTCATAGCGACTGTTTGCCTGAGCTCTTTACAAGTATAATGATCTGTTTACTCACTTTGGATGTCAAGCTGCTGCTTGCGCTGTTGGCAGATCAGCACATACTTTGTGGCCAGTCAAGAGTCGGGAGAGCTGTTCTGCTTAGTGATCCATTTGTTCACACACTGCAGGGAGCTGAACCAGGTGCCCTAGGATTGAAAGTTGCCTTATTGTTGCCTCTGTTGTTTGGTAGTAACAGGCTTTTCGTCATGTACCCGAATTTGAATGGAGCATTGACCCTGATTTGAATTGATCATGGGCCTTGATTTAAATTGATCATGGACTCTGATTTAAATTGATCATGGGCCTTGATTTGAATTGATCATGGACCCTGATTTAAATTGATCATGGACTCTGATTTACAGTGATCATGGACCCTGATTTAAATTGATCATGGACTCTGATTTACATTGATCATGGACTCTGATTTACATCGATCATGGACTCTGATTTACATTGATCATGGACTCTGATTTACATTGATCATGGACTCTGATTTACATTGATCATGGGCCTTGATTTGAATTGATCATGGACCCTGATTTACATTGATCATGGACTCTGATTTGAATTGATCATGGACTCTGATTTACATTGATCATGGGCCTTGATTTGAATTGATCATGGACCCTGATTTACATTGATCATGGACCCTGATTTGAATTGATCATGGACCCTGATTTACATTGATCATGGACCCTGATTTGAATTGATCATGGACCCTGATTTACATTGATCATGGACCCTGCTTGAACCCGGACTAAGTTGCAGTCGTGTTTGTCCCCAGCATCCTTGACTAGCAGTGAGCAATAGGAGTATAGCATGCAGGGAGACTGCAGGGAGGGGAACAGTCCGACTCCACACTCACTCACTCCAGCAGAATAACATATCAATAGGGGGGGGGGGGGGGGGGGGGGGGGGTCATCATGGAGAGGCCAGTGTTGACCAGCCGGAGTCAGAAGTGGCAGTGTCCACCTGACTGAGCCAGGCCATCAGGGGGGAAGCTACAAACTGGACAGAAGTGGCAGTGTCCACCTGACTGAGCCAGGCCATCAGGGGGGAAGCTACAAACTGGACAGAAGTGGCAGTGTCCACCTGACTGAGCCAGGCCATCAGGGGGGAAGCTACAAACTGGACACATGTGGCAGATGCACTTTTTAAAGAGATGGGCATCTGGTGGATTCTTGGGGAGATGGGGGGGGGGGGGGGGGGTATCTGATGGACAGTGTTAAGTGCTGGTTGCTCTGACCAAAGATAGTTCCGTAGGGCGTACAGTCTTTGCTCTGACCTGCAGCTGTTCCAGGCCTGTGTATACCTTTCTTGTTTCCCTGCTTGTTGCTCCAAGTCGGCAGTCAGTCAGTCATACCTCTTTGCCATGCTTCCTGCAGGGAGGGAATAAATCTGCTGGCTGCTTGCTCTCTCTCTCTCTGCTTGCCATGCCTCGGCCCCCACCCCCCCACCCCCCTTCCCCCACTTCTGCTGTTGTGGTGTATTGTCCTATAGCTCTGTTGCTGCTACTGTTACAGCAGAGAGGAGAGATGCGGCTCTGTGGCCTGGCTGGCATTCTTTGTGTGTTTGTGATAGAGCCGATTAGCTCCACTGCAATCTTGAAATTAGTTTTTCTGAGCAGTATGTGTGTGTGTGTGTGTGTGTGTGTCTGCATGTGTGTGTTTTATGTGTGTATGATGTGTGTGTGTGTGTTAGTCAAGACAGAATTTGGCGTAAGAGAGAGAGAGAGAGAGAGTGGGGGGTACGAACCTGTTTGTATGCATGCGTGTGTGTGTGTGTTTGCACCTGATAGTGTTTGTATGACAAGAGTAGTCTCTGGCTCTGTGTGTGTGTGTGTACACATCATAGGGCAAAAAGCCGATGCTTTTTCAAACGTGGCTGCTTATAGTATACAGCAGCTGTAATGGGTACAGAAGTCACCGGATGTCTTTGAACTATCTTTGATTGTAAGCAGAGTAAAAGAAACAACAAGATGAGGCCTGTCCGGGCCAACGAATGAAACCAAGAGCTCTGCACTGAAGCGCGGTTTTTGCCATGAAAGTGAACCGCAGAAAACGCTCAACCCATTGCGGACAGCTTTTCGCCAGCTTTGCCTGATTTCTGAGCTCACAAGATGAACACAACTCCATTTCCTCCAACCTCAAATTCACCTTCAGATCAGCACCCTCCCACCCCCACCCCTCCTCACTTAACTTCAATGCGGTGACAGCCCTGATAGGGCCCTTTGCAGTTGGCTGAGCTATTAAGCAACATTACCATTACCCCCAACCCCACCCACCACCCACCCCCCATTTAAAAAAAAACCAAACATCTTTCAGTCCTCTATGAACTCGTCACCCTCCCTCTTCCAGAATCCCTCTTTCATTCCCCCACCTTTCCCCTCTAATATATGTGTCAAATTCTCTCTTCCACCCTCGCATGCACATGCCCTCTTCTCTCTCTCTCTCTCTCTCTCTCTCTCTCTCTCTCTCTCTCTCTCTCTCCTTGCTGTTTATCCCCAACCCCCACCCACCCACCCCCTTCCACCCCAATTAATGTTGTGGGAGTGCAGCCAGCCTCTGTGATGGATCAGATCTTTTTTTTTTTTTTTTTTGAAGGGAATGTAAAATGTCTTTGCCATGCATGATGCAGGAAGGTGAGGGGGGGGGGGGGGGGGGGAGTTAGGAGGAGGAGGCAGAGGCATTCCTGTGCCGCTGTGCTTGTTCTTTGGGGGGGGAGGGGGGGATCTGCTGCACTCCTTCTTTTTTTTCTTTTTTTCTTCTTCTTTTGTTGTTTTTTTAAGTTGTCTAGCATGGCTGCCGTGCCAGTGGTGGTGTGCCATACCTCCCATCTCCCGTCTGTCTTGGTGATCCTCTTTTTGAATCTCCCTCCCACCACCACCACCACACCGCCACCGTTACTTCCTCACCCCTAAGACCTTAAGAAAGTCTTGTCGTGATTTAAATGTTTAAAGACTTCTTGAAGTACTTTGGTTCAAAAAGAAAAAAAAAAAAGAAAAGAAAGAAGAAGAAAAATAAAAATAACGGGTTTGTCAAATACTTGGACTTTGGTGAGCATGAATTGTGTTAATGGAAAAAGAACTGGTGTGTGTTTTCTGCCCCTTTGAGAACTAATGTTAAAGTGAAAGCTGTGTTTGAGAGTTCGTCAATACCATGGCGAGTGATAGGTCAGTCAGTTGGATTTTGTGAGTTTTTAAACCTCTGGAATGGAAATTGCCTTATCAAGTGCCGCCCCTTCAAAAAGTAACATTACGGTAAAAGTTTTCTCTAAGAATTCATCAGTACCTTCGTCGTCGTCTTCTGCGTACGCAGGCTGATACTCCTGCAGACACTCCCTATATAGACAGGCAAGTATTAATCCCATCTACCCAACAAAGGAAATGGAGTTTTGTGTGTATGACCGTTTTCTATCCCGCCATTAAGGCAGCCATACTCCATCTTCGGGGAAGATGCATGCTATGTGTAACGTGTCATCCATACAAACGGCCAAATGGCCTTCTCTTCCGAAAATTGGTGATGGGATTTTACGTGTGTGCAAGATGTTATGCCGGCATTTACACATGGAACCTCAGTTTATAGTCTCATTCGACGGACTGTATGGGAAATGTTAACTCCAAGGGAAAAATCCCCATGTACCGAAATGGCCTGGCGGAGATTCGAACCCACAACCCTTAGATTACAAGTCCGGCGCTCTACTAACTGAGCTATTCCGGCCCCCTAGTATCTTGGTCAAAAAGTAACGGCGGTCAAAAAGGGAACAGAAGACAGGGAAGGGAAAATGAGAGTGGTAGAGTTACAGTTAACTTTTTTTTTTTTTAAGGTAAACCTTGATACAAATATAGTTGTTTGGAAACTTTATGATCAAAGGTATGTGTGAGCATTGCTTGAGTGTGTGTGTGTGTATGTTCACGAGTGTGTACAGATGTAAAACTGAACCAGAAAATGTGCCAAGGCCATTGGTTCTAAAGCAGTCTGCTGACAGACAGGTAAAGCATAAGTCTTGAGGCAGTTCAGCCACCTGCGTGACCATGATGCAACCCGCATGCACTGGGGTGTGTATGTAACTAATTGTAAGAGTTTACATGTCATGATGGGCGCATGCACTTACATACCTGTGATTTTTCATCATCATGATCACTATTATTGTTATTATTATTACTACTGCTACTACTACTATCATTGTTTGATATTAGTATTTTATCTGGCACTGTCTCCTTCCCAGCAGCCTTGTTTTCATTCCACGTCCATTGTGCGCCCGGTTTGAGGAGAGAAGTGATGGCTCCTTCTTCTTTTTCATTGCCCTGAGAGTAGTTCATCTGGCCTGAAGAGGAGACCTGGGAGGTTGAAACGTGTTGTGTGTTGTCTGTTAGTTCATCTGTTTGTTCCTGTCGTCTGAGGAAACAGTTGTTTTTTTTCTTTTCTTTTGGTTGGATTTCCGCAAGCAGTCACCTCACTTTGAAACATACCTGTATGTCGGCACTGTACAAGTGTACCTGTATGTCGGCACTGTACAAGTGTACCTGTATGTCGGCACTGTACAAGTGTACCTGTATGTCGGCACTGTACAAGTGTACCTGTATGTCGGCACTGTACAAGTGTACCTGTATGTCGGCACTGTACAAGTGTACCTGTATGTCGGCACTGTACAAGTGTACCTGTATGTCGGCACTGTACAAGTGTACCTGTATGTCGGCACTGTACAAGTGTACCTGTATGTCGGAACTGTACAAGTGTCTGGCTTGGAATCCTTTCTCAGCAAAGGAGAAAGAAAAAAACCTGATAGATCCTTGACGGTGTTTATGAGTAGTGTCCATTTCACACGATGACCTCTGTGTGTGTGTGTGCAGATGCTGGACCCCAAGCTGAAGGGCCTGCAGACATAAAGCACGGGTCAGGGAGCAAGCAGTGTGGGATGTGAGACAGTGATCGGTGGGGAAGGTGGGGATTGCTTCTGGCTCAACTTCGCCAGCAAACCCCCCCCTCGAGTTGGCCCCCAGTGCAGGGCAACAGCCCAGAAATGTGACAGACACTTGGCTTCCAAGACCACTCTCTCTCTCCCTCTCTGTGCAGACAGCAGGCTGGGTGTCGTGTGGCTGTACACTGCCAGGGTTTTTCCATCAGCTTTTGGAAAACAAAACAAAACCAAGCATCACTTGCAGTGTGTGTTTTGCAACACCTGCTCTCTCGAACGGCGTCCTAACTGAATATTGAAGCTATGAGTTGACCGTCGTCGTTCATGGAGTAATGAGGGAGATCCGAAAGAAGCCGTGGAGAGATCAAGGAAGGAATTAAAGATTCCACACAGAAAGCCGCCACTGTGTGTTGTTTCACCTCCACAACGACCCCCAAGAGAGAAGCAAGGCAGTGTGGTTCTTGAGCCTGTTGTGATGTGAGTGCTTTGGAGGGACCCCCCCCCCCCCCCCCCCCCCCCCCCCCCCCCCCCCACCCCCCCCCCCCCCCCCCCCCCCCCCCCCCCCCCCCCCCCCCCCCCCCCCCCCCCCCCCCCCCCCCCCCCCCCCCCCCCCCCCCCCCCCCCCCCCCCCCCCCTTCCCCCCCCCCCCCCCCCCCCCCCCCCCCCCCCCCCCCCCCCCCCCCCCCCCTCCCCCCCCCCCCCCCCCCCCCCCCCCCCCACCCCCCCCCCGCCCCCCCAAAAAACCCCCCCCCCACCCCCCCCCCCCCCCCCCCCCCCCACCCCCCCCCCCCCCCCCCCCCCCGGGCCCCCCCCCCCCCCCCCCCCCCCCCCCCCCCCCCCCCCCCCCCCCCCCCCCCCCCCCCCCCCCCCCCCCCCCCCCCCCCCCCCCCAGGGCCCCCCCCCCCCCCCCCCCCCTTTTTTTCCCCCCCCCAAAAACCCCCCCCCCCCCCCCCCCCCCCCCCCCCCCCCCCCCCCCCCCCCCTAAACCCCCAACTTGAAACAATTCTTCTCTGTTTTTCAGATTTAAAATCTTTGTTTAAAAAAGGGGTCTTTTAAATAGTATGTAATTATATAAAGTCTGTCTTTGTCTGAGTAAAGGGAATATTTATTCTGCTCAAAGTTAAACCTGTTTAGATTTTTACAGAAACATAAAGGAGAGGCCGGGGAAAACCCAAAAAATTTATCCGCGTTTCTGGATTGGGGGCTAAGTAAAAGTGTCAAAATCATTTTTTGAAGGCAAAAAATTTTTGCAAACTTTTTCAAAAACTCTCGACTTAAAAAAAAAAAGAAGAAGAAAAAAGTTTGAAATAACCCAAAATAGAGGGGTCCGGTTTTGTAAACGGGATTGTCTCGAAGTTTTCAAAGGGTAGGGGACTGTTTAAAATTTGGTGTTTGAAGGGTCTTTTTTGAGTGGGGCGATAAAGCACTGCAGAAAAAACCCCAAAAATGGGCGAGGTTTGTGCAATCAATGGGAATGATTTCTTGATAGCCTCACAATAATTTCATCGAACCTTAAACGGGGTTAAAACTGTTTCCAGTCGAAACCGAATGCCCCCCTTTCACTCCCCCTTTCCCTTTCCCCGGGTTCCCCAACTTTGACCCCTCGAGGTGGGAGTTTCCAGCCTTCAGGTTATTCTTTTTTTAGTTGATTCTGCCCGGGAAAACTAGAGCTTCTCTGTGCCTTTTCCTGCTCGGAAGACAACCATTGGCAAGCGAAAGACTGGGAAGGCTTTTTTGTTTTTTCCCATAAAAAGAATTGGGGAACGAGCAACTGAAAAGCTTTAAAAGCGCCACACAACCCAGGTTTTTTTGACTGAGATTTTTCCCCTTTTAAAGGGGTGAAAGGGGTTGTTTGCCTTATCTGCGATGTCTGTGTGGTGGCATTGTGTGGTCCCAAAGGCGTTTTTTTGTATGCAGTTGGGGGGGGGAGGAATTCTTTGTGTCACGTTTCTTTTTTTTTATTTCTTTTTCTTTTTTTTCTTTTTTGTTTTTAATTAGGAGCAAAATAAAGAAAAAGGAAACTTAATAAAGGGTTGATCAGTTCCTGTCTTGAGTTCATGGTGTTTGTGAATTCTGTGGCCAGGGGGGGAAATGTTGCATTCACACACATACAACACTTCCTGTAAAACCTACACCAGGATTGCATGTGTTTTAGTTAAAAAAAACACATAAGCAAACCTATCGTTACTTTGCCCGATATATCTGATTGTCAAGCAAAACTATTTTGGGAAACAATTCATAAATCATCACATCTTCTTCACCATCTGGATATGCTGCCAAAAAGACCTTTTTTCCCTTCAAAAATTTGGCGCTGACACATCGAATCCCCCTTTTTGGTAATGCACGTACCCCCCTGCTAAGGGGGGGGGTTTTGGTATGAAAAACCCTTCTTTTGTGTTGTGTATTTTGGTTTTTTAAGGTTCTTTGGGGGCCCAAAAAGCTTCCTATGTATCAAAAAAAAGGAAATGAAGTTTAAAATTAAACTTTGTGCCCCCCCCCCCCCTCCACGTTTTTCCCCATTCTTACTCCCCCAAAGGGGGAAAAAAAAAAGTAGAGAAAAACTTTTAGTGCTTTCTTATTTTTACTATTTTTTAGTAAAGGTTTTGAAAAAAAAAAGAAAAAAAGCAAACAAGACAATTTCTTGAAAAAATTTTTTTAATTTTTGTTTTTTTAAGGCTTTGTTAACACTAAAGTATTTATCACCGTATCTGTTGGTGGTTACATAATTAATTTTACAGAAGTTAAAATTAAACTGTTTTTTTTTTTCCCCGTCATTTTGGGCAGCTACCAAAAAATTTTAATGATTACTCATCTGGCTTTATATTTCACGAAGTGATAACAGATTTTTTTTTTTTTTATTCATTTTTTGGGGGGTTGTATTGTTTTTTTGTATGAGTCCAGTTATTGGGGGGTTGGTTTTCCCCGGGTCTCTTTGATTACTAATAACAATGTCTCCTTTTTCTCCGACACACCAATCAAGGATAAGCAATAAGAAAAAAATTGTAACGGAGGGTAATACTGGGTTTTTCAAAACCCACCTACCTGTTGCATGTTTTGGGTTTTTGGTTTTTGGTCGGGCAGAATCCTCTGTTTCGCCTTGGATTGGCTGCTCGCTACTGGTATCTTCATTGACTCTGGGGAATGAAGGCTTGTTGTATAAATTTGTATGCTTTTACAACACTGAGATTCTTTTTAAACCCGGGTTGAAAAACTACAACAGCACTTTTAAATTGTTTTCATCTTGTTTTTTATTACCCCTCTTGTTTGGGTTGTTTTTCCCCCTTTTCCTTTGCACCTTTTTTTGCACCTGCGTTTGTTAAATGAAATCCGTAAACCCGGGGGGGGGTTTTGTTTTGTTTTTCCTGCTGAGTTTTAAAATCTTACATAATTTTTCTGTGGTCTAGTCCTGCTCCATTATTGATAGTCAAATCTTAAGAAAGCTATCTTTAACTTCCTTTTCCCAACAGACAAGGGGAGTAAATAACTTTGGGGAAAAAGGGCATCATAGAAATTGTCACTTTCCACATTCTTTTGGGGAAAAATGAAGCCACAAGCACATGATAGGGGGGAATTTAATTTGGATGTTTAAAAAAGCTTTGAAATGGCCCTGTGTCAGCATTGGATTTCAAATGTTGTAATGCCTGTGTCAGCAGTAAGGATTTCAAAAATGCATTGTAAGGCCTTGCACATAATGGAGTTCAAATGTTTAAAAGGGACCTGCAGCAGAAATGGATGTTCAGAATCATTGTAATGGCCCCTTTCGCAAACATTTTCCTCATACAGGTTTCTTGGGGTGCTGTTGTGCTGCTACACATTTCCCCTTTTCTTTGCTTGCGTGCCCCAGTATCCCATTTTCCCCCTTAAGTTAGTAATTTTTATATTAAGGGCCCCTGTACAGCTAGTAGAGTATTTTTTTAAAGGCCCCTTTTTGTCTATGTAGAGTATTTTTTTTAAAAGGCCCTTAAAAATTATATTGTGTTTTATTTCAAGCCCGTACATGCATATGTAGATGTTTTTAATTTTAAAAAGGGACCTGTACATGTTTTTGTAGTTATTTATATGTAAAGGCACCTTTACATGTCATATGAGATGTATTTATATGCAAGGCCCCTAAAATGTAATGAAGTATTTTATGTCAAGGCACCTGTACATGTCATTTAGATTTTTTATATGTAAAGGGCCCCTTACATGTCATTTAAGTATTTATATGTAAAGGACCTGTACATTCTATGTAATGTATTTAATGTCAACACCTGACAGTCTATGTAATGTTTTTATATGTCAACCCCTGTACAGTCATATGTAGTGTAAAAATTTCAAGGCCCCTGACATGTATATTAGAGATTTTATGTAAGGCACCTGTACATGCTATTAATGTATTTAATGTCAAGGCACCTTACATGATATTAGTGATTTAATGTCAAGGCACCTGTACTTCATATTTGGGTGTTTTTTTAATTAAAGGGGCCCCTGAAAATGTCATATGTAGATGTATTTATAGTCAGGCACCGACATGATTTGTAATTTTTTATTGTAAAGGGGCACCTGTAAATGTTATGTAGATTTTTATTGTAAGGGCCCCCTGATGTCATATGTAATGTTTTTATATTCAAGGCCCCTGTAAGTATTGTAATGTATTTATATGTAAAGGGGCCCCGCATGTCTATGAGAGTTTTATATGTAAAGGCACCTGTACATCCTAGTAGATGTTTTATATTCAAGGCCCTGTAATTCTAGTGTTTTTTTATGTCAACATTACATGCATTGTAATGTATTTATAGCAGATCTCAATCAGTGTTCATTTTTTGACCACAGCAAAAAAAAGTGAAAAATGATTTTAAAATTTGTGAATTTTTTTTTTCCCGTTCACAGGTAATGAATTCGCACCAAACCCTTTTTTTTTATTATTAAAATTTTCAATTAAAAAGTGTTTATTTTGTCTGAAACCCTTTTATTTAACACAAAAATTTTAACAGACTTTTCATAAGTTTTTGCACCAAAAAAGATTTTGATTCATATTTTGAAGATTAAAATTTAGGTAGGGTATTTGAAAACTTTTCTTTAGAGACGTTCCTGTAAATTTAATGAGATATAAACTGAAAAAAGCACTTCCGACTTGTAAGTTATTAAAACTTGTATTAAATTAAATTTAAATCTTTACAATTGTTTTCATTCGTACAGAACTGATCCAAATAGTATTAAATTACTGTTTTGTCTAGCTTAATCATAAAAAACTTATGTTTTACTTTCCATAAAAATATAGAAGTTCCAAGAATGCTAAAAATTTAAAAAAAAAGGAAACGCAAATTTTTTTGGGGAAAGAATTAATTTTTTTTGAAAAATTAAAAAAAAAAAAAGTATAAAAAGTGTTAAAATAAAATTGGGGTATAAAAAAAAGAAAAAAAGTAAAAAGATTAATGTTAATTCTTGAAATTTTTCATGCTCTTTATTGCCAGTGAGCTCAAATTTTTAAAACAAAGAAAACCCTTTTAAGGTGTTCTGCACATGTCACATGACAAATTCAGCTTTTTTCCAAAAAGCGGGGAACCACCCCCCCCCCCCCCCCCCCCCCCCCCCCCCCCCCCCCCCCCCCCCCCCCCCCCCCCCCCCCCCCTAAAAAAAAAAAAAAAATCTACGAACCGTGCGCTTGCTCCTAAAACATTGTTATTACAGAAGACAAATTACTAAAAAAAAGAGTCACTAAAAAAAGAAAAAAGTGCTTCCCTTTAAAGTATTAATAATTCTCCAAACAAAAGAAAAGGGGGTCATTGACAGTGTATAGTTTCACTACAAATGTTTCAAAATTTTGATCTTTATAGAGTGGGGTTTTGTCAGAGTGGGAATGGTAAGGTTGGGATAGATCTTTCTAACAAAAAAATCTGAAAAAAGAAAACCCTTTTTTGCATTTTTAAAAAAAAATATTTTTAAAATACCACCTGTAGATCAGTCTTCAAAACATATCAGAGAATTTAACTGAACTTTTTTTTACCTTTTTAGTACTCTTTTCAAACTAAATTTCCCAAAAAAACAACCTCTTTTTCTAGATTGGGATACAAAAGGACTGTGATCCAGTTTGAAAAGGTTAAGCCCCAATGGCTTGTGTTGTTTTCCCTTGGATGGAAGGTCATGTGAGCATAAACAAATTCTAAAAGGGTTTTTTAAAGTACATAATAAATAGATAAAATTCACGTTTTGAATTTTAGAATGTGAGAGAAGACATCACAGGGGTTAAACCGCTTTATTTATATCTGTGGTTTTTTGTGAAGTGTTTTTTTGTTGCTGACATTTTTAAAGATGAGGTTATGAAACTAAAAGGGAGAAAATTAAACAGTCCTCGGGAGGGGTGAAACACTTGGTGTGTTTTTTGTTCTTATGGTGTGCATGTAAATTATGCTTACGGCATCATAACGTCGGCAAGCCTGTCATTTTTCCTTTTTTTGCAGATTTCCCGGTTCTCTTTCTGTTTTTTTTTCTTTTTCTTTTTTTCTTTAATTTTCTTCTTTTTTTTTTTTATATTTTGGCTTTTTCCCCTTTTGCCTGTTGGAAAACTTTGAACATGACCCCCACCCCGGTTCCCTCCCCCCCCCCCCCCCCCCCCCCCCCCCCCCCCCCCCCCCCCAACCCCCAAAAAAACAATATAAAACGAAAGAAAAGGGGTTACCCCGGGAAAAAGGGGTTTAAGAAAGCAGTGATTTGCTGTTTGCAGTTGTCACCGTGCTCAAAAGCACCGCCTGGGGTGTTTCCCCCTTTTTTTCACCCTTCCCCTCCACCCCACCTCCCCTCATGACATTTTTTTTTTCTTTCTTTTTTTTTCATCTTGGCATGCGTGATACAGAAAATTTTTTTCAAATTTTCTGGGGCGTTTGTAACGATGCATTTAATGAATGTAGAAAATGGTTTTTTTTTTTTTTTTTTTATATATGGTGAGTTGATTTTAAAAAGTTAAGCCCTGAATGGGCCCCTTTTCGGTCGGTGGCTAAACAACATTTCTTTCTTATCCATGCGTGAGGGTTTTAGTTTTTATTGTTTTGTTTACCGCCAGTTACACTAGTTATTTGGGGTTGGCCATGATTTTCCGGCAAAACCTTGGGGAAGGTTTGGAGGGCCCGTGCTCTGTGGGGATAGGCCTGTACTTACCCTTCTGTTAAATGGGGCCTTACATTGTCCTTTTCCCGTTCTGGTTTTAATGGGGCCTATGTCCCGGTTTTGAGGGGCCCTGTCTGCCCGGTTTGTGGTTTCCGTCTGCCTGGTTTGATGGGTCAAACTGCCTGGGTTTTTGGGGCCTGCTGCCTGGTTTGATGGGTTTAGATCTGCCTGGTTTGATGGGGGCCTATTCCTGGTTTTTCCCCAGTCCCTGGTTTATGGGGGCCCGTCGCCTGGGGTTTTGGGGGGTCCAAACTGCCTGTTAAAAGGGGGCCCATTGCTGGTTTGATGGGGCCTACGCCTGGTTTTATGGCTCAATCTCCCGGTTTTTATGGCTAGATTCCTTTTTGGGCCCCTGGTTTGATGGCTCGATCTGCCTGGGTTTATGGGGGCCATCTGCTGGTTGAGGCTCAGTTTGCCTGGTTTATGGGTCAATCTCCGTTTTATGGTCAATCGCTGGTTTATGGGTCCCTTTTGCCTGGTTTTTGGGGCCCGTCTGCCTGGGTTTTTTGGGGGCCTGCTGCCTGTTTGATGGGTCCACGCCGGTTTGATGGGTCCTGTTGCTGGGTTTTATGGGGCCTTTTTCCTTTTTTTTTTTTTTAAAAATGAAGGCATTTTGTTGTTTTCCCTGTTTTTCCTTTTCTTTTGGGCCATGATTTCCCCATTGGGCTATGAAGCCGCCGTCCTTGCTTTTTTTGATCATGACGCCCCCCTTGGTTTATACTAAAGCACTCTGCCTTTCTTTTGGTCAGACGGCCCATTGGTTTCATACTAAAGCCAGCTCTGTCCCTTTCTTTTTTTTGGGGTCTGACGCCCCTTTTGGTTTCAACAAAACCGCTCTGTCCTTGCTTTTGTGGCCATGCGGCCCCATGGTTTTACTAAAGCCCGCTCTGTCCTGCTTTTTTGAGCCATGACTGCCCCATTGGGTTTCTACAAAACGCCTGCCTTCTTTTGTGAGCCATGCTGCCCCATTGGGTTTATACAAAGCCACTCTGTCCAGCTTTTTTAGCCATGACTGCCCCATTGGGTTTTATACTAAAGCCAGCTCGTCCTTTTTTTTTTCCTGCTTTTGTGAGCCCTGACGCCCCTTGGGTTTTATACAAACCGCTGCCGCCTTTTCTGTCCTTGCTTTTTTGATCATATGCCATTGGGTTTTTTTTAAAAAAAGCCACTCTGTCCTTTTCTGTCCTTGCTTTTTGATCATACGCCCCATTGGTTTCATACAAATCAGCTCGTCCTTTTTTTGTCCTTCTTTTTTTTGAGAGTTTTAATAAAGACCCGCCTTTTGGCCCTTTTTTTCAATTTTTTTCTTAAACAAAGCCCCGCTCTGTCCTTTTTTTGGGGTCTCTGCCCTTTTTTCTCTCCAGTTTCCCTTTTTTTTGAGGGCCCAAAAGGATACAAAAAGACCCCCCTTTTTTGGTTTGCCCCTTTTTTCCAAAAACCCTTTCCCTTTCGTGATCATGACGCCCCTTTTTTCATACAAAACTCTGCCCTTTTGTTGTGCCCTTGGTTTTAAAAAATCCCTTTTTTGTTAGCAGACTGCCCCATTTTGGTTTTTCATACAAAAGAGCCCCGGGGCCAGACCCCCAAAAAAGCCGCCTTTTTTCCTTTTTTTAAACCCCCCCCCCCCCCCCAAAAACCCCCCAAAAAAACCCCCCCCCCCCCACCCTGGCCCCCTTTGGTTTCATACTAAAGCCACCTTTTCCTTTTCTTTTTGGGGGCAACCCCCTTGAATAAAACCACCGCCCGGCCGCGGATATGTTCCCATTTTTAAAAAAGCACCCCCTGTCCTGTTTTTTTTTTTTTTAATGATTTTTTTATACCCGTTGTTTTTTGCCCTTTTTTTAGTCATTTGGGCCCCTTTTTTTAATTTAAACCCGTCCTTTTTCCCTTTTTCTTTTTTATCATTCAGGGTTTTTTTTTTTTTTTTTTTTTTCCCCTTTTTTTTTTTTTTGGGTTTTTTTTTTCCTTTCTTTTTGAAATGTTGCCCCTTTTTTTTTTTTTTTAACTTTTAAACCAATTGTCCTTTTTTTCTTTTTTCCCTTTCTTTTTTCCTTAAAACCGCTCTGTCCCTTTTTTTTTCTTTTTTCTTTTTTTTCTTTTTTTTTTAAATTTAAACCCGTTCGCTTTTTTTTCGCTTTCTTTTTAAACATTCTGCCCTTTTTTTTTATTTTAAACCGGCCTGCCTTTTTTTTTGGTTTCCCCTTTTTTTCCCTTCGTCCTTTTTTGTTTTTCTTTTTTTTTAAAACCTGTTCCCCTTTTTTTCCCATATAAAGCCAGTTCTGTCTGTTCCCTTTTTTTCCCCTTTTTTGCTTTTTTTTTTTTTACCATTTTCCGCCCCTTTTTTATATTAAGCAAGGTCTGGTTCCCTTTTTCCCCGGGCCCTGCTTTTTTTGAGTCTGTTTCCTCTTTTTTTTCAGCCCGTTTTCTGTTTTCCTTTTTCTGTTCCGCTTTATATTCCCAGCGTTTTTTTTTTTTAATTGATTTGTTTTTTTCGTTCCGCTTTTTTCCCTTTTTTTTTTTGGTTTTTTTTTGGAGGGTTTCTGTTCTTTTGCTTTAATTGATTTTTTTTCTGAAACGGTTTGTCGTTTTGCATTAAGCCAATTTCTTCTGTTTCTGTTTTTTTGCCTTTTTTCCTTTTTTGCGTTTTTGCTTTTGCATAACCGCCATTTTTTCCCCTTTTTTTCCCTTTTTTTTCCTTTTTTTTTAAAATTACAGCCAGTTCTGTCCTTTTTGTTTTTGTTTTTTTGCCGCTCCCCTCCCTTTTTCTTTTTTCTTTTTTTTTTTTTCTTTTTTTTAAAATTAAGCCATTCTGTCCTTTCAGTCTTTTTCCGCTTATTTTCAGCCATTCGTCCTTTTGTTTTTCCTGCTTATATTAACCCCCCTTTTTTGTCCCGTTTTCCCGCTTTTTTTTACGCCATTTCTGTTTTTCCGCTTTATAATAAGCCCTTCTGTCTGTTCCTGCTTTTTAAAAACAGCCCTTTTGTCCCTTTTTTTTCTGTTCCCCTTATATTAACCATTTTTTCTGTTTTTCTGCTTTTTTGAGTTTGTTTCCTGCTTTTTTTTAAAAAGCATTTTTCTTTTGTTTTTTTCAGCCAGTTTTGTCCTTTTTGTCTTTCTTTTAATTTTAAACCCGTTCTGTCTTTTTTGCCCCTTTCCCCTTTAATTACACCATTCTGCCTTTTTTGTCTGTTCCCCGCTTTATATTACACCCGTTTGTCCTTTTTTTCTCTGTTCCTGCTTTTTTACCGTTCGCCCTTTTTTGGTTTTTTTGCTTTTTTTCGCCATTCTGCTTTCCTTTTTTATTAAAATTTTGCTTTTGTTTTTTTTTGCCTTTTTTTTGGGTTTTTTTTTTTAACCCCCCCTTTTTTTTTTTTTTTTCCCCTTTCTTTTTTGTTTTTTTGCCATTTTTTTTCCTTTTTCCCTTTTTTTAAAGGGGATTTTCGTTTTTTGTTCTTTTTTCACCGTTTCTTGCCTTTTTTGCTTTCCGTTTTTTCCCCATTTGCCCTTTTTTGGTTTCTTTTTTTTTTTCCTTTCCCCTTTTTGGGGGCCCCCCTTTTTAAAAGAGTTTTTTCCCCCCGCCAAAAAAAAGGTTTTTTTAAATTTTGGCGGAAAATTAAGGGGGGGGGGGGGGGGGGGGGGGGGGGGGGGAAAAACCCTGTTTTTGGGGAAAACAGTTTTTTTGGGTTTTTAAAAGGGAAGCGTTTTTTTTTGCCCTTTTTTTTCCTGTTTTCAGGGACGGGGCGGGAAAACAGTTTGTTTCGTTTTCTTTATATTAAAACATTGTTTTTGGTTTTTTTTATTCTTCTGCCCGGGGGGGTTTACCAAAAATTTTGTTTTCCCGAAAAAAAAGAGGGGGGGCGAAAAAAAAAAAAAAAAAAAAGGGGGGGGGGGGGGGGGGGGGGCGCCCGTTTGTGAAGGGGGGGGGGGGCATTTTTAAAATTTGTTGTTTTAAAAATGGGAGAAAAAAAAATAAAAACCCCCTTTTTTAAACTTTTTTTTAAAAAATTTTTTTGGGGGTTTTTTAAAGCTTTTTGGAGGGGTTTTTTTTTTTGGGGCCCTTTCGGGGAAAAAATTTTCCCCTTTTTTCCCAAAAATTTTTTTAAAAAAAAGAAAAACATTTTAAACCCCCCCCCCCCCCCCCCCCCCCCCCCCCCCCCCCCCCCCCCCCCCCCCAAAAAAAAAAAAAAAAAAAAAAAAAAAAAAAAAAAAAAAAAAAAAAAAAAAAAAAAAAAAAAAAAAAAAAAAAAAAAAAAAAAAAAAAAAAAAAAAATGGGGGGGGGGGGGCCCCCCCCAAAAAAAAAAAAAAATTTTTTAATGGGGATTTTTTCATTTTTCCCCAAAAAAAAAAAGCTACCAATGTGGAGCGAAATTACAGAGAGTCCGAACACAGAGACGAATAGAGAAAGAGAGAGCTTAAGAGACAGAAAACAGATCAGAGAAAGATAGATGGGGGAGGGGGGGGGGGGGGGGGGGAGGAGACAGAAAACTCAGAACAATGTGGTGAAAGACAAAGAGAAGATAGAGAGAGTGGAGAAAGAGAGTGGGTACTTAATGAAAGACAGAAAAATGGATTAGAGAGGGAGCAGGTACATAACCTAAAAGTAAAACAGAGAGAGAAAGACAGAGACAAAGACTAGGGGGAGAGAGAGAGCATGTTACTGTGATGAAGATTCAGACTGACATTATTAACTTAAGAGACAGTGATGTACTGGAAGGGATGGGGGGGGGGGGGGGTGGCTGTCATTTTTCATCTTGCATGTTCTTTGGGTGGGAGGAACTGTCATCTTCCAGCCTTTTAGTGGTCTTCCACATTGTTTAAAAACAAAGAAAAGGAGGGAGGGGGTGCTGTCATCTTTAAGATTTTTACAGAAGCTAGGGGTAGGGGGGTGCCTGATATTGAAAAAAAAAAAGGGGGAGGGGGAGTGGATGGCAACTGTCTTGTACATGTGGAGGGGGGGGGGGGGGGTGCATTTCTTCCACAGTCTTGTATGTGAAAGATGGGAGAAGAAGAAACTACCAACTTCAGAATTGTTTTGAGACTGGGAGGGTGGGGCTCGCATCTTCCAAATCTTTATGAAAGAGCACATGCACCCAGGATGCGAACATATGCATGCATGCACACAGATGTGCACACACGCGTGCGCGCGCACACGCACACACACACACACACACACACAATATACACACACAGGACACAAAATGCATGTTGTCTGACGTAAGTTAATTTATGCCAAAAGCATGTTGTGAACATAGGTCAAAATAAGTGTAAGATGCAGTCATGACTGACTGACACTTGTGCCACAGCAATGTTTACTTTTATTGATTTAGGATAACAATGCTTTGATGATGTATCTCGGTTGCCAACTTGATAATAGTCAGTAATTAAGATGGTAATAAAAGCAGTTGAATTTCCAGCTTATGTGCCAAGTTGTGTGTCAAAAAAGAAAAAAAAAATCCAGAAAAGGGGATTATTGAGATAGGAAGCTGCTCCTTGCCTGAGAAACTGGTTTCATAGTGTGGTCAGTGGCAGACCATCAGTAGAAGTTCACATAGACTGTCTTCTCTCTGGACGTTTTCTGTCTTCTCTGCTCGTCTCTTTGCTTCTCTTCTCCACTCTTCTTTTCTCTTTCTCTCCCTCCTTCCCTCCTCTCTCTCTCTCTCTCTCTCTCTCTCTCTCTCTCTCTCTCTCTCTCTCTCTCTCTCTTTCCCCTCACCCTCCCTCTCTCTGTCTCTTTCCCACTCCCTCTCTCTCACTCCCCCTCACTGTTTTTCTTCTCCACCCCCACCCTCCTGTGTGTGTGTGTGTGTCTCTCTCTCTCTTTCTCTGTCTGTCTGTCTGTCTCTCTCTCTTTCTCTGTCTGTCTGTCTCTCTCTCTCTCTCTCTCTCTCTCTCTCTCTCTCTCTCTCTCTCTCTCTCTCTCTCTCTCTCTCTCTCTCTCTCTCTCTCTCTTTCTTTCCTGTTGAAAATTTGTTGCAATGTTATGTCTCTTGTATGTCAGACTGCTTCACATTTCTGTACATGCTGCCATAGCACAGGCCCCATGCCCTGTTTGTAGAGAGCTAACTTTAGACAAGCTGCAGTAAGTTTCTGAAATTCCTGATTCTTTGTGTGGATATTTCAGGAATCAAGATGATTACAGTAGTTTCTGAAATTCCTCATTCTTTCTGTGGATATCTCCGGCATCAGTAGTAGTTTCTTGAAATGCCTAATTCTTTGTGTGGATATTTCAGGCATCAAGATAATTATAGTAGTTTCTGAAATGCCTAATTCTTTGTGTGGATATTTCAGGCATCAAGATAGTTATAGTAGTTTCTGAAATGCCTAATTCTTTGTGTGGATATTTCAGGCATCAAGATAATTATAGTAGTTTCTGAAATGCCTAATTCTTTGTGTGGATATTTCAGGCATCAAGGTAATTATAGTAGTTTCTGAAATGCCTAATTCTTTGTGTGGATATTTCAGGCATCAAGATGATTATAGTAGTTTCTTGAAATGCCTAATTCTTTGTGTGGATATTTCAGGCATCAAGATAATTGTAGTAGTTTCTTGAAATGCCTAATTCTTTGTGTGGATATTTCAGGCTGTCACGGTCAAAATTCAACTCAACCAAATTCGTGGTCAATCGCCACCAGCCCAGTTGGACCTAAGCCCTAACTCAAACATTCTAGGCGTCAGGAAGACGGGCCCATAGGTCGGGTCCGGCCAATTAAGCTTAGTGGAGAGGTTTCACCGAGACAGTCCGACCCACCTAGACTGACTAAGCGGCTTTGACCGACGCCTCGATGTTCTGCCCAGACGGACCTCAGTACCTGGGCCAGCCTTATCCGGCCACTTTGTGAACCAGCGTCATTGTCAGTTTAGACATCGTGACGCCCACCCAGACTCAGCTGGCCACTTTAGAGTGACCAGTGTCCACACGGCACCAGCTAAGTAGGAAAGGGGGAAGGTAGTGTGTGGTGGGGGTGAAATCTAGCTAATCAATTAAATGACCAATTGACCACCACAGAGAGTAAGGCGTGTAGACGGGACTGTCATGATTTGAACGTCCAATGGAATTAGAGGGAGACAACCTCGGGTGTCAGGGGTAAAAATACTGACCAATGGTACTGGCCCTTGAACACGGGGTTAGAGGATAAAAGGAATGTGTGAGTGAGAGTGAGAGGAGGAGAAAACGAACAGACAGAGAGAGAGAGAGAGGAGTTCGGGAGAGTAGGCTCTCGCCTACAGGAAGGCAGGGAGATGAAGAACGAATAGAGAGAGAGGGAGAGAGAGGTTCTGAGTGGAGCTCTGCAGGAGGGAAGGGCAGAGAGAGAGAGAGATGAGGAGAGAAGAGAACCAAGTTGGGAGATTAGCATGAGATAGTCTGCAGAGGAAGGACTGAGGAGAGATGTGGAGAGAGAGAGAGAGTTGCTAATTTATGAAGAAGAAAAGAAAGAAAAGAAAAAAAAGAAAAGAAAAGCAACCATGTCCATTTGATAAGAGCAGACTAGAAGAGAGAGAGAGAGAGAGAGAGAGAGTGTAATGCGTTAATGCAGGAAGAAAGAAAGGAGAACAGATCGATGTTGATAGTCACTGTTCTACCCTAACCGGGGGTTCGACCTCATACCTGGCAGCGTCACTTCGCCAAGCAGAACCACAGACCAACGCCAACAGTCTCACCTGACCAGGCGCCATCAGACCAACACCAGTGCCGGCGGTTGTGTCGTGTTGTGAAAGTGACAGTGAAAAGAAAAAGAAAAGAAAAGAAAAGACAGTGATTCGTGAATAGTTAAGATCACCTGGCCAGGTAAAGTAGAAATCTGTTTATACCCGGGTTAGTTAATGATGTTTTAGATAAATGATTTTGTGAAGTTCAGGAAAGAGAGAATGTTTTATTTTGTTTGATTCTATATGCATTGATGTTCTTTCTATGATCATGTATAGTAAAGTTATAGACTTTACTAGTGGTTTGATGTGACGAATGCATGATATATGAATGAGATTGTAAGCAAGCTGTGAGTGTGTTTGGGCTGTGCGCTAGTCCTTCCTCCACTGACATTACACCGAGGTTGACAATTTATTGGCGAGCCTGCCAGGATATTCTGGCCCATTTATTATAATTGTTCAACTTCTCAGAGAGGAAGCTGGGTGGGATTCAAGTATTGTAATCCTAAGACAAGGGGTTGTCTTACTGTATGTTCCCAAGATAGTTAAATACTAGGCTTGGCATTGCTTCCAAGATAGTTAATACTAGGCTTGGCATTTCAGCCCCAGAGTACTCATTTCGCACAGATTTCCTATAATTCGCTCTCATAGTTGGGTCAGGCGCTGGGCGTCTTATAAAAACTAACTACGTTGTCCCAAGCTAATATCATCATTCATAGGATTGTGCTATTACGTCACGCGTGTCGGTAACCACCAGTTTGGCTGTCGTAGTTATAAAATCTTGTTCAAAAAAAAAAAAAGAAAGATACAATGGCGGAAGAAAAGAACACCCAATTGAACAACTGGTGAGCGTCGCTCGTGATCTGGGTTACTCGGGAGAAGAGTTGCGAGCATTCGTCGAAAACGCAAAAGAGGGAGGGATGAACGCGCGGAAAGACGACGCGTTGCAGTAGAAGCGCAAGAATAGAAAATTAAGGATTCAGGCTACCATGATAAAGAAACGCAGGAAACAGAAAAAATAAGGGAAGCGCAGGAAACAGAAAGAATGAAGCAGGAAACAGAAAAAATAAGGGAAGCGCAGGAAACAAAAAGATTAAGGTTCAATTAGAGCTAGAGAAAGTGAGAATACAGAGGGAGACCGCCGAGGATGGGAGTTCAGTTTCCAGTGACTCTGTGCGCGTTACGCTCCCGACCCAAGTTGCCAAAATTCTCTGAAGGAACCGATTCGATTGATGCATACATCATCGTTTCGAAAGTTTGCGACCAGTCAGGGTTGGCTCCAGAAGAGTGGGCAGTCATTTTGTCGGCGTTTTTGAGGGGTAAGGCATTGCAGATTTTCACTGCGTTCCCAGCAGAACAAAGTCGATTTTGGTGCTGTGAAGGAGTCTTTAATGAAGGGATTTGACCTCACAGAGGAAAGGGTTCAGGAAGAAATTTCGTTCAGCTAAATTACAAGCAGGTGAAACGTACACTCAGTTTGGTGCACGTTTGAATCACTATTTTGAAAAGTGGTTAGAGTTGAGTGTACGAAGAAGGAGTTCGTTGAATTGAAAGAGCTAGTTATGAAAGAACAGATTTTGTCAGGTTGCGGCCGGGAGTTAACCATACATTTGAAAGAGAGACACCCAGAGACAGCAGGAGATTTGTTGAAGTTCGCAGAGGTGTATAGAGAGGCACGTTTGGGGGCACTAAGGTGCAGGAGAAAACAGGTGCTAGGCAAGGTGAGAAGAGTGCAAGGAGACTGGAGAGTTTTCTGCAAAGTCTGAAAACCCCAGTGGTGGGGCAGAAGGAAGGAAAAGGGGGAAATTAGGTGTTTCATTTGCCCAAAAGAAGGGACATGTGGCGAGGGATTGTCGCATGAGGTTCCAGAAGGCAGCAGCTTGCAAGAGGTGGTTTAAGGGTCGTAAAGGGAAACGACCTGCAGTGGAACCAAAGGGATTCAGTCGGAAGAGGTAGAGTGCACCCTTTGGCTAGCACTGGACAGCAGTCAGTGTCAGGGATGGAGGGCACTAGGCTGAGTGGTTCATTACCAGTGGAAGAAGGGTGGATTTGGCCCGCCAGGGGTGAAAGTGTTACGAGGGCACTGGTTGTTCATGCGGTAGTGACGGACAACGCTGGTCGATTTAAGGGGATTTGGCAGGGGAAATCCAGACCTGTACTCTAGTCGATGGCACTGTGAGGGAGTTTCCAGTTGCTAAAATAGAAGTAGTACCCTTACTTCTCAGGCGGTTGTCTGCGTTGGTAAAAGGAGAAACCCCCTTTACGATTTGATCATTGGAAATTTTTCCAGGTGCAAAGGATCCAGGGGATCCTGAGTTGTTTACTGCTACAGGGGGAGCAGTTCAAACAGGAGCAAGAAGGAGGAAAAGGTTGTTAAAACCGTTAGTTGTTCCCGGAAGGAAGTCGGGCATAGACGTGTCGCCTGATGAGTTTAGGGCGGCACAGGAACAAGACCCTTGTGTGGAGTCTTGGGAGTTGGCAAGAGGTGGAGAGAAACAGGAGGTTAGAGGGGGGTGAGACAGAATTTTTTGTGAAAGGCGGGCTGTTGTACCGAGTGTTCACCAAGGAGAAGACAGGTAAGATGATCATCAGTTAGAGGTACCAGCATGTTATCGTGACACTGTCATGTCAGTGGGGCACGAGTCGCTCATGGCGATCATCTCGGCACCGGTAAAACGGCTGACCCAGTCTTTGTGATTTTTATAGGCGCAGCAGCTATCATTGATGGAGGTGAAAGAGACTCAGCAGAAGAAGGGGAGATTTTGTTGCCTAAGTTTCCAGAAAAGTCATACAGGGATGTGTCACTGTATGAAGGGCTAGACCAGTAGGAGTTTTTAGTTTTGTTGTCGGAGGCGACACAAAGCAGCCGGAAAGAGGAAAGGTGGAGAAGATGTGAATTCAGAGAGGGCCAAAGCCAAAACAGAAGTCAGGAGTCTGCTAGGTTTTATTGGGTTCTATAGGGAGTTTGTCCCAAACTTTGCTGCAATCACGAGTCCTCTCAGTGATTTGGTCAAGGCAGGGAAACCGGCAGTGGTCGAATGGTCAGACGCTGCAGAGCAAGCACTGCAGACAGTGTTGGAAAGACTAGGTTCCCGTCCATCTTGAAGCTACCAGATATGTCCAAACCATATTTGTTGCGGACAGATGCATCAGGCGGTGGGATAGGTGCAGTATTTGTTGCAGGAGCATGAAGAGGTCGAGTTTCCTGTGAGATATGCTAGCAGGAAGTTGACAAGTGTGAAGAAGGGTACGCAACAGTAGAGAAGGAGTGTTTAGCTGTTGTGTGGGCCGTGCAGAAATTCCACAAATACTTGTATGGGAAAGAGTTCGTGATAGAGACAGATCACCAACCACTCAAATTCCTGCAGGAGGCGCAGTTGAAAAACAGCAGAGTTCTGCGTTGGGCAATGGCACTGCAGCCCTACAGGTACCGAGTGCAGTACATTCCAGGTCGACAGAATGTCGGAGCCGACTATTTAAGTCGTGTAGTCTAGCAGCTGCAACTCAGAGGAAGTCAGTCATATCCGGGGTGGTGCTTTTGTTGATAATATGTGTTGATTCCAGTTATGTTGATTGGATATGGGTTCATTCCAGTTGGCTATGTTCATATTTTTTTTTGTGTGTGAGACTTGTTCATATTTTCTTTGTGAGACTTGTTCATGTGAATGTAGTTATGCTTGGAGCATACAGTCGCTTGTGTAGTGATGCATTATTTGCAATAAGTGAGGATGGAGATTCCTCAGTGAAGTGTCATGGATCGTGATCATATTATATTGTGCTTTTCATAATAATTGTGAAGAGAGATGTGGCAAATCCGCAGGTAGGGGAATTGCATAAGTGCGCACAGAGGTCGTTATAAAATGAGTTGAAATAACGCAAGAGCGCACGTCAATGATAATCATTGGAGTGGTATTCACTAATGATATATTTATAACTATGAACCGTTGTTGTAAAGTTTTTTTTTTTAAACTTTGCGCGTGTAGCTGTGTGTCAGCAAATTCGGTTGTTGTTTTTTTTGTACCGTTGTTTTGAGACAATGCGGAGATAGTCTTTTGCAAGGGGAAATGTCACGGTCAAAATTCAACTCAACCAAATTCGTGGTCAATCGCCACCAGCCCAGTTGGACCTAAGCCCTAACTCAAACATTCTAGGCGTCAGGAAGACGGGCCCATAGGTCGGGTCCGGCCAATTAAGCTTAGTGGAGAGGTTTCACCGAGACAGTCCGACCCACCTAGACTGACTAAGCGGCTTTGACCGACGCCTCGATGTCTGCCCAGACGGACCTCAGTACCTGGGCCAGCCTTATCCGGCCACTTTGTGAACCAGCGTCATTGTCAGTTTAGACATCGTGACGCCCACCCAGACTCAGCTGGCCACTTTAGAGTGACCAGTGTCCACACGGCACCAGCTAAGTAGGAAAGGGGGGAAGGTAGTGTGTGGTGGGGGTGAAATCTAGCTAATCAATTAAATGACCAATTGACCACCACAGAGAGTAAGGCGTGTAGACGGGACTGTCATGATTTGAACGTCCAATGGAATTAGAGGGAGACAACCTCGGGTGTCAGGGGTAAAAATACTGACCAATGGTACTGGCCCTTGAACACGGGGTTAGAGGATAAAGGAATGTGTGAGTGAGAGTGAGAGGAGGAGAAAACGAACAGACAGAGAGAGAGAGAGAGGAGTTCGGGAGAGTAGGCTCTCGCCTACAGGAAGGCAGGGAGATGAAGAACGAATAGAGAGAGAGAGGGAGAGAGAGGTTCTGAGTGGAGCTCTGCAGGAGGGAAGGGCAGAGAGAGAGAGAGATGAGGAGAGAAGAGAACCAAGTTGGGAGATTAGCATGAGATAGTCTGCAGAGGAAGGACTGAGGAGAGATGTGGAGAGAGAGAGAGAGTTGCTAATTTATGAAGAAGAAAAGAAAGAAAAGAAAAAAAAGAAAAGAAAAGCAACCATGTCCATTTGATAAGAGCAGACTAGAAGAGAGAGAGAGAAGAGAGAGAGTGTAATGCGTTAATGCAGGAAGAAAGAAAGGAGAACAGATCGATGTTGATAGTCACTGTTCTACCCTAACCGGGGGTTCGACCTCATACCTGGCAGCGTCACTTCGCCAAGCAGAACCACAGACCAACGCCAACAGTCTCACCTGACCAGGCGCCATCAGACCAACACCAGTGCCGGCGGTTGTGTCGTGTTGTGAAAGTGACAGTGAAAAGAAAAAGAAAAGAAAAGAAAAGACAGTGATTCGTGAATAGTTAAGATCACCTGGCCAGGTAAAGTAGAAATCTGTTTATACCCGGGTTAGTTAATGATGTTTTAGATAAATGATTTTGTGAAGTTCAGGAAAGAGAGAATGTTTTATTTTGTTTGATTCTATATGCATTGATGTTCTTTCTATGATCATGTATAGTAAAGTTATAGACTTTACTAGTGGTTTGATGTGACGAATGCATGATATATGAATGAGATTGTAAGCAAGCTGTGAGTGTGTTTGGGCTGTGCGCTAGTCCTTCCTCCACTGACATTACACCGAGGTTGACACAGGCATCAACTATAATATGGTAGTTTCTGACATTCTCAGGCATCAAGGAAGAGAACGGGGGCCCCATGTCGGTGGGCAGTGACAACAAGAAGTCTCCGGCCGGAGCAGGGAGTATGGGCACTCCGGGAGGGCGGGGGCACCCTCCGCCAGACCCGACCTGTCGGTGCCCGGGTTCATCCAGCAGCAGTCGCAGATCTTCGTCTTCAACTCCGCCATGGCCAACCAGGCGGCCGAGAGCGTCAAGCAGGGCAAGTACAAGAACATCATCAGCTACCACATGGAGCAGCACTCCTCCCCGCAGGCCATGAGTCAGGTCAGTGCACTGATGATGTTGTTGGCATGAGACTTTTCTGCTAGCACCAGACTTTTCTGCTAGCACCAGACTTTTCTGCTAGCACCAGACTTTCCTAATAGCACGAGTCTCTTCTGCTAGCATGAGACTTTTCTGCTAGCACCAGACTTTTCTGCAAGCACCAGACTTTCCTGCTAGCATGAGACTTTTCTGCTAGCACCAGACTTTTCAGCTAGCACCAGACTTTTCTGCAAGCACCAGACTTTCCTGCTAGCATCAGACTTTTCTGCTAGCACCAGACTTTTCAGCTAGCATCAGACTTTTCAGCTAGCATCAGACTTTTCTGCAAGCACCAGACTTTCCTGCTAGCATGAGACTTTTCTGCTAGCACCAGACTTTTCAGCTAGCATGAGACTTTTCTGCAAGCACCAGACTTTCCTGCTAGCATGAGACTTTTCTGCTAGCACCAGACTTTCAGCTAGCATGAGACTTTTCTGCAAGCACCAGACTTTCCTGCTAGCATGAGACTTTTCTGCTAGCACCAGACTTTTCAGCTAGCACCAGACTTTTCTGCAAGCACCAGACTTTCCTGCTAGCATGAGACTTTTCTGCTAGCACCAGACTTTTCAGCTAGCACCAGACTTTCCTGCTAGCATGAGGCTTTTCTGCTAGCATGAGATTTTCCTGTTAGCACCAGACTTTTCTGCAAGTACCAGACTTTCCTGCTAGCACCAGACTTTCCTGCTAGCATGAGACTTTTCTGCAAGCACCAGACTTTCCTGCTAGCACCAGACTTTTTGACACCTTTGAGGTGTGGAGGCGCTTGCTGTATTGAGTCTAGAGGACTGGAAGTGTGTGTGTGTATGTTTGGGGGAGGGAGGGGGGCCGTTGTTGGGATTCAGGTGTTTCTGTTTGAAGGAAACTTTGATGTTTTTCTCTCTTCTCCCTGATGCTCGGTATATGAGCTCCCAGTTTTCAGTTGTGACCATTGGTTGGTACGACATGGCATGACAGCCAAGTTCTGGAAATGAATGAAAATAATGGTAATGAAGGACGATTCGACTACAAATTGTTGTGAAATGAGGGAGTGCACATAATTATTAGCAGTTCATTACTTAGTGTAAAGGCAGTGGCATTTGAAAAAGCAGGTGAAGGGACATAAGATTACTTTAGGGAGAAAAAAAAAACGATGCTTTTTTAAAAATTGATATTAGAGAACTTTAGCTGCGACTTTCGTTCAATCGGCGTCTTCATCACGTGACGTCAAACACGGCTTCCGCCCTACAGCCCCGCTGTTCTGTGTTGGCGTGTTAGCAGCGTCCGGAGTCGTCTGCTGTACTTTGGAAGAGTGGCGTCCCCTGTATTTCATCTAGATCAACAAAATTAATGTGCTCGTATGCACTGACACATTTCACGTAGACTACAAATAATTCCACATGGAGTATCATGTTGTTGTTGTTCTACTGGAGTAAACAAAAATCTACAGATTCAAAACAACCAAGGTTTAGGAGGCTTGATAGGCCTCCTTGGGTTTTCTATGACAAATAAACGACTGACTCTGAGTCTAGGCCAAACGTTCCGCCAATTTTGTTGTCGAATCGATTCAGCTTACATTTTACTTTGTAGTGATTCTTTGGGCTTTTAGCACCGTGACATACCGTGTAATACAACAGGAAATGTGTAGACTGATGTTTTTGTTAACAAATTGGAAGTACTTACCGATTATAAAGCAGACAATTGGGCTCGTAAAGATCGCTTCCACGAGCTGCGGAGCCACGGTATAGTATGTGTAATTAAAAGGAAATTTTTATTCTAAAATTACGTTTAATCTAACATACTTACCGTGGCTCACGCAGAGGCCCTCCCTACCTCCCGCCTTCCTGGTTCCATCAGGAGTTCTCAGTCAGGGTTTGATATACCTCGAAAAGAGGATGGTTCTGAGCATGCGCAAGGCACGAGGCCCTTTCAAGGGTTTTGTTGTCCGTACGGACTTTATTGTATACGAGGCAGGGATAGCAAATTGCTGCCGCTTATTGCATTAGTGAGCCACGGTAAGTATGTTAGATTAAACGTAATTTTAGAATAAAAATTTCCTTTGAACGACGCGCTCAGCCGGCCGCGGCCTTGCTTGGCAAGGTTGCGCATGCGCACATCGCCTCTATGAGAGAAAAAGGGGATTCCCTAAGGACGCCGGTGGCTAACGCGGGCTGCTAAAGTTCTCTATTACACACCAGACTATTTGAAATAACAGGTCAGTATTAAATTCTACTGTTTATCAGTCTTGTTTGTCATATTTTTTGTAATGTATTCGTAGTATAAAGCATATGGACGTGTCAAATTTTGTTAGTATTGAAATATCAAACAAGCACACACATGCGCACGCACACGCGCACGCACACACACACACACACACACACACACACACACACACACACACACACACACACACACACACACACACATAACATACATAATATCTGGCAAAAAAAGAAGTGAAGTGTATGTCAGGTCAGTGTCATGTCTGTGTGAAAAATGACTGGAAATTGGAATGGCCGGACAACCTTGGCAACAGTGGCCTGGCACACAGGCTTGTGTGCCAGAAGATTGATGTGGCCAGTATGTCTCTGTGTGTGGTTGAACATTCAAACACGGATCCATCAAGTTGGGGAGGGGGGGCTTTTAATTCTCATGCAGACGATGTAGTATACATAAGGTGATAGCACTATAGCAGACCACTCAGACGGAATTCCTCACTAGGTACACTCGAGCCTTCCCAAATAATCAGTAAGGGAACGAAATCCAGAGTGATCTTTAACTGGCTAATCAGTAGCTAATTGGTAATGGCAGATGGGAGTTAGAAGGTGAAGTGAAGTGGATTGTCATCCCTTTCTGGAATGATTTGGGGGGGGGGGGTCATTTGTGCTTTTGTCATAAGCTAATTTCTCTCCCAAAGGTATGGTAGCAATCGGTTTGCATGTGGCACTGGCAACAATGGTTTTGAAAAAAAAGACATCACTGCTGCAACTGGCTTGGGAACAGGATGTGCGACTTGTGGTAAATCCTGTTGGCATGCAGTTAATAGCTGACAGCAAGTCATACCCCTTTGATCCATAGCCTTGAATCTCCAGATGTGTGTGTGTAAGTGTTTGTGTATGTGGCAAATCCTTCCACCATATGCATTGCTATCAATATTTGTTCATCTCAGGCATTTTGTTGGTGTTTGTGTGTTGGTTACTTGGTACATAACTTCAAGCTTTCTGTGTTGGTGTCTTGTGATGACAACAGTCCGGATGTTCTCTTTTTTTTTCATGTAG
>CM031616.1:69842409-69859274 GCA_018398815.1 Conus ventricosus
ACCTTGAACCCAAGCTTCTCGAGCATCCGAGATGGGGAAGTATAGTTTCTGTCTATTGCTGTCCCTGCTGTCTGTGAATTTAACCTAAACAATACATTACTTTTACAAAATTTGTTTCAATTTCTGCCTGCAGTCCTCTTCGCTTTTGAAATCCAGACAGGTCGTGATAATGTAACCTCAATACGTACTTATGCACAAATGTACCTGCACACGACTCAACTTTGTGTGCACAATGAATAGCAAGCAAAACATTAACAACCCACACACACAAAATGCAGTCAATGCCCTTCCCACTCACATGCTGTTGCTGGCCGGAGTGCTGCCCACCCCACCTGCCCCTGCACCTGGATGCTGTGGAAGGGTCCCCCATGCACCATGCTCTGCTGCATCTGGTTGGACAAGTTCTCCACCGCCCTTGGGCCAGGTTGGCCAGCGAGGCCGAGGGGATGTTGGACATGGACGACGAGGATGATCCCTGTGTCATGTTCTGGGTCGGCTGCTTGGGGGCCACCGCCGTGGGGGTGGCCGGGGCGCTAGACATGCTCCCGCTGGCGCTGGTCGCCGTGCTGCTGGGACCGGCACCCCCGTTCGCACGGGGCGGGGTCAAAGTGCGACAGCCGCATGTTGGCGCCGGACAGCGGGGACTGACCCCGGAGGGTGATCAGGGTCCCCGGGCTTCCCAAGTGGCCCGTGCTGGAGGTCTGGCTGGAATTGGACATGGGGTTCTTCACTGATGGTGGGTTGGCCACCCGGGGTTTTGCTGCTGCCATGTGGCATAGGGGGAGTTCAAACCCATTGGCTGTTGCTGGCAGGGGAGAGAACTGATTGTTGTGCATCTGGGAGGACGGAGGAAACCGAGCCGGGTGTGGGGGGTCATAGTGCCGACACCAGCCCCAGCGCTGGGGCCCCGTCCCTGTGGTAGAGTCCTCTAAAAGGCAGAATTTGAGCTGTTTGGTGATTGTCAGTTCCTGTCCTTAAACTGATTGAGGTATGTCAAGGGGTGGGGGACGGGTGGGTTGTAAGTTTTTGAAGGGTCCTACCATGGCGTCCCGTTTGCGTTTTCTGAGCCTGGGCATAGAGGGGGGAGGTTTGCTGCCTCGAAGAGTTCATATTGGCACTGTTGGGACTCTTGGCGTGAACGCTCAGGATTTCCGGCCCTATGGAGAGTCACCTGAGGAGGGGCCCCTGCCCATCTTCTACTCGACGTCGAAGACAACAACGTTGACACCACTAGTGCTACACATCATCGGACCCGTTCCCACGCGGCTGGGCATCATGGGCCCCGAACACATGGGTCCCTGAGGCCCCATGCCCGGCATCATGGGTCCTTCCATCCCCGGCATCATACCCACCCCAATGCTGGGGGGGGGGCATGCGGGGGGCCCCTTTGGGAAAAAGGGCCCGGCAGGGCCCTGGTTTCCCCAAGCCTGGGGGTCCAGGGGCCCATGCCTCAAACTGCGCGCCGGGGAAACATAAAGGGGTCCACCCCCACCGCCCAACATGGGGTTTGGGGGGAGGTGGGAAAAGCCCACCATCCCCATGGGGGGAAAAGGGGCTTTTCGCTTGCCCCCCAGGGTGCTGTAGTAGGGTGGGGGGGGGGGGGCCCCCTGAGCGGGGCTGGGGCCCCAAAGCCTCCCATCAGGGCTGCCCCCTGTGGTCGTTGCTGGTCTGCATCATCGGTTTTGGGCTCTCGAGTCCCTCTGCCTTCTTTGCGGACCCAGGCCCTGGTGGGGGTTCATGTCTCCCCCCATCCCCCCCCCGGGGTCCCGGCCCCCCTGTCCTCGAAAGTTGGCCGGGGGGCCCCGGGCGGGAAGGGCCCCCCTTCCATGCCCATGTGCTGGGGGGGGCTGCTGCAAATGAAACGGGAGGGGAGGGGGACATCATCCCCGGGGGGGGCCCCCTTTGGGCCGGGGCCCAAACCTGCTCTTCTGGCCTGGGCTGGCCATCATGGCCGCTGCTGGACAGCAGGGGGCCTGCGGGGCTGCTCATTTTTTCCCCCCATAAAACCAGGGTCCGGGGGACCACCACTGCCCCGCAGCCCAAAACGCATCCCCTAAGCGGCCCTTATTTCGAAAAGTCCCCCGCAGCTTTTCAGTTAGGTTCTTAGCTGCTCTGGAGTCAAGCGTGGGGGGGAAACCTTGTTCGCGGAGGGGGATGGAGGCGGGACACACCCCCCCCTCCCGGTCCCCACACGCCCGGGGTTTAAAACCGGTAGGAAACTTTCCATCAGGGGGAAACCCCCCCGGGGGCCCCCCCCATGGGGCCGGGGGGCCCCCCATCTTTCCCCCGGGGATACTTTGGGTTTCGGCCCCGCCCCGGGGCCAGGCCCGGGGGACCCCCCATGCCCGGAGGTCTTCGGGTAGGGGGGGAAAGGCCGGCCAGGGCCCCGCTCGGGCTGGGGGTTGGCGTTCTTTTCCCTTTCACCCCACTGCTCCACAGTGCTGTCCAGGGCCCACCCCCGCCATGCTTTTTGGGCGGGACACCCCACCCCTGGTCCCCCTCTCGGGGCCCCATGCCCGGATGCCGGTTTTGCCGGGGGAAAACCGGGGGGTGGGTTTGGGGGTCCTTCCTGGGGGCCCCGGGCTTTTCTCCCCGCGCTGAAACAGTCATGAAAAGTGCCCTTGGGTTTACCAAAAACCACTTCTGTCCGACGGTTAAGTTACTGTGGTGCATGCCCAGCTTGACAACACTGAACCGGGGTTCCGTCAAATCTCTGGGGCCACACAGACCAAAACAGCGAACCCGCTTCCGCAAACCCTTTTGGGCCCACCACAAACCCAAACAGCTAAACCCCCTTTCCCATAAAAAACTCTTGGCCACACAAAACCCAAACGGGGAAAAACCCCGGGCTTCCGTCAAATCTCTTTTGGCCCCCACACACCCAAACAGCTAAAACCCTTTGTTTCCCGTAAAACCCCTCTGTGGCCACACACCCCCCAAAACAGCTAAACCCCTGTTCCTTAAAACTCTGGGGGCCAACACACCCAAACAGCTGAACCCGGGCTTCGTCAAATCTCTGTGGCCACACACCCCCAAAACAGCTGAAACCCTGCTTGGGTAAAATTCTCTGTGGCCAAAACACACCCAAACAGCTGAACCCCCCCCCCCGTCAAATTTTCTGGGGCCCACACACACCCAAACACAAAACCCCTTTGTTTCCCTTTCAAATCTCTGGGGCCACAAACCCCCAAAAACAGCTGAACCCCTGTTTCCCGGGTAAAAACTCTGGGGCCCACACCCCCACCCAAACAGCTGAACCCTGTTTCCCGTAAAATCTCTGTGGCCACCAAAACCCCCCAAACAGCTGAACCCTGTTTCCCGTCAAATCTCGGGCCCCACACACCCCCAAAACAGTAAACCCCTCTTCCGAAAAATTTCTCTGTGGCCACACACCCCAAAAACCCGCTGCCCCCTTTCTTCCGTCAAATTCTGGGCCACACACCCCCAAAAACAGCTAAAACCCTGCTTCCGTCAAATCTCTGTGGCCACACAAAACCCCAAACACCCGGAACCCTGCCCCGTAAAAATCTCTTTGGCCATGTTTCTTTTTCTCTTTTTTTTTTTCCCCCATTTTTTCAAAAATCTCCCCCACAGCCAACGTTCTCCAACAAACTGAACCCATAAACAATACTTTTAAATTTAAAGAAAAATTTTAAAACAAAAACAATTTTCTCCCTGAAAAGAAAAAAAAAAAACTTTCCGGACTGTTGAAAATTAAAAAGGGACACCAACACAGAAAGCTTGAATTAGGGTCCCCAAGTAACCAACACCAAAACCCCCCAACAAAATGCCTGAGATGAAAAAAATTTTGATAGAAATTTGAAATATGGGGGGAAGGATTTGCCACATAAAACAAACCCAAAAACGCACACACAATCGGAGATTCAAGGCTATGGATCAAAGGGGAAAGACTTGCTGTCAGTATTAATTTTTTTGCCAACAGGATTCCCCAAAAAGGGTCCCCACATCCTTTTTCCCAAAAGCCATTTGAAAGCAGTGTTTGGTTTTTTTTTTTAAAAACCATTTTTTGCAGTGCCCAATGAAAACCCCAAAAGCACCTTTCCCTTTGGGAGAAAAATTTAAGAAATGACAAAAGCCAAAAAACCCCCCCCCCCCCCCCCCACCCCCCCAAACATTCCAAAAAGGGGAAAGAAAAACCACTTCACTTCAATTTCTAACTCCCATCTGCCAAAAACCAAAATTACTACTGTTTACCCCTTAAAAATTCACTCTGGGATTTCTTTCCCTTTTAACTGATTTTTTGGGGAAGGGTTTTCGATTTGAACCCTTTAAGAAAGGAAATTTCCCGTCTGAGTGGTCTGCTTTTGGGGGCAATCACCTTATGTATACAAACATCGTTTTGCATGAAAATTTAAAAGCCCCCCCCCAATTTTTTTTGGGGAAGGGGGGGAATCCGTGTTTGAATGTTCAACCAACACAGAGACATACTGGCCACTTTCAACCTTCTTCACACAAGCCTGGGGTGCCAGGCCACTGTTGCCAAGGTTGTCCGGGCCCTTCCCAAATTTCCCCCGTCATTTTTCACACAGACATGGGGCACGGGCCCCGACATTCACTTCACTTCTTTTTTTTCCATTTTTTTGGGAGGCTAAAGTTAAAGTGTGTTTTGGGTGTGTGTGTGTGGTTTTGTGTGTGGGAGTTTTGTGGTGTGTGGGGTGTGTGGTGTTTTGGTGTGTTGTGTGTGTGTGGGCGCCGTGCGCACGCACGTTGCGGCGCAGGGGTGTGCTTGTTTGGGTATTTCAATACTAACAAAATTTTACAAGTCCAAAATGCTTTTTACTTTCATAACGAAAACATTACAAAAAAAATGACCCAAACCCAAAACTGGGAAAAAAGTAGAATTTAATACGACCTTTTATTTTAAAAAAGTCTTGGGGGAATAGGAACTTTAGCACCCGCGTTTGCCAACCGGGCGTCCTTAGGGAAACCCCCTTTTTTTCCCCATAAGGCATGGCGCATGCGCCAAACCTTTTCCAAGCAAGGCCGCGGGCCCCCTGACGCGTCGTTTCAAAGGGAAAAATTTTTTTTCAAAAAAACGTTTAATCTAACATAATTACCGTGGCTCACTAAAGGGAATAAAAAAGGCCCGGAAATTTTCCCATCCCTGCCCCCGTAAACAATAAAGTCCGTACGGACAACAAAAAACCCTTTGGGGAAAGGGGGTCGTGCCTTGCGCATGCTCCGAAACCCTTTCCTCTTTTTTTGAGGTATAACAAAACCCGACTGAGAACTCCCGATGGAACCAGGAAGGCGGGGAGGTAGGGGGGCCCCTGCTGAGCCACGGGGAAAATTTTTTAGATTTTTAAAAGTAATTTTAGAAAAAAAAATTTCCTTTTTATTACACAATTTTCTATACCGTGGCTCCGCAGCCGTGGGGGGAAAGGGTCTTTACGAGCCCCCCTTTTTCCCGTTTTTTAATCGGGAAGTACTTCCAATTTGGGTTTAAAAAAAACATTTAGTCTACACATTTTTGTTTTATTAAAACGGCATTTCACGGTGCTAAAAGCCCAAAAATCATACAAGTTTAAAAAAAAGCTGAAACGATTCGACAAAAAAAATTTTTGGGGGAACGTTTGGCCAAAACTCAGAGTCCCGTGTTTATTTGTAAAAGAAAAAACCCCAAAGGGGGCCTATGAAACCCCTAACCTTGGTTGTTTTGAAACGTAGATTTTTGTTTTCCCAGTAGAACCCCAAAAAAACATGAAAATCCCGTGGGAATTTTTTTTGTAGTCTACGGAATGTGTTTATTTCAAACGAGCACAAAAAATTTTTTTGAACTAGATGAAATACAGGGGGACGCCCCTCTTTTCCCAAAATACAGCAACGGGCTCCGGCGCTGCAAAAACGCCAACACGAACAGGGGGCTGTAGGGCGGAAGCCCCTGTTTTTTCGCCGGATGAAAAACGCCGATTGAAAAGAAAGTCCCCCGCTAAAGTTCTCAAAAATCAAAAATTTTAAAAAAAAAACTCGTTTTTTTTTCCCCTAAAGGGGAAAAATTTTGACCCTTCCCTGCTTTTTCAAATTTCCATGGGCCTTTTTCACAAGGGGAAAAGAACGCAAAAAATTATGTGCACTTCCCCCTTTTACAACAAATTTTTAGTCGAATCGCCTTTAAATTTCCATTATTTTCATTCATTTCCAGAAATTGGCTGTCCTGCCATGGGCGTACCAAAACCCAAAGGTCACAACGAAAACGGGGGGCTCATATACCGAGCATCAGGGAGAAGAGAGAAAAACATCAAAGTTTTCCTTCAAACCGGAAAAAACCTAATCCCCAAAAACGGCCCCCTCCCCCCCCCCAAACACACACACACACACACACACACACACACACACACACACCACACACACACCACACAAAAACAAAAACACCACACAGACAACCCCCCCTTCCAGTTTCCTTTTAGGGGCCAAAAACAGCAAAGGGGCCTCCACACCTCCAATAAAAGGGGTCAAAAAGTTTTGGTGCTTGCAGGAAACCCGGGCTTGCAGAAAAATCTCATGGGTAGCAGGGGAAAATCTGGTGCGCAGGGGAAAATCTGGTAAATTCAGAAAAATCTGGTTTTTAACAGGAAAAACTCTTGCTAAACGAAAAAAACCCTCCTTTCTAGCAGGAAAGTCGGTGCAAGCGAAAAGTAGGTGCAAACAGAAAAGTTCAAGCAAAGGAAAGTCTGGGCTTTCAGAAAAAACTGGTGGGTAGCGAAAAGTCTGGTGCTAGCAGAAAAAAATACAAGCCAAGCAGGGTTGGAAAAAACCCGGGGCTTTCAGAAAAATCCCTTTCCCAGCTGAAAATCTGGTGCTAGCAAAAAAGGGCTCATTTTAGCAGGAAAGTCGGGCTTTTCAGAAAAGCTGTTGCTAGCTGAAAAAATCTGGGGGAGCAGAAAAGTCCAAAGCTAAACAGGGAAGTCTGGGGCGCAGAAAGCTGATGGGTAGCGAAAAGTTTTGGTGCAAACAGAAGCTCAAAGCTGTTAGGAAAGTTGGTGCTTTCAGAAAAATCTGGTGCAGCTGAAAACGGGCTTTGCAAAAAGTCTCATGCAGCAGGAAAGTTCTGGGGGGGTTTTCAGAAAAGGGCTGGTGCTGAGAACGGGCTCATTTCTAGCAGAAGGGACTCGTGCAAATTTGGAAAGTCGGTGCTTGCAGAAAGTTGGTGCTAGCGGAAAAAAGTCCAGGGGCTAGCAGAAAAGTCTCATGCCAAAACATTTATCAGTGCACTTTAAACCCGACTCCCTGGCCTGCGGGGAGGAGTGCTGCTCCCGGGGGTAGCGAAGAAAGTTCATTGTACTTGCCCTGCTTGACGCTCTCGGGCCCCCGGTTGGCCATGGCGGAGTTGAAGGGCGAAGAACTGCGGGCTTTCTGCTGGAGAACCCGGGGACCACAGGTTTGGGGCTGGGGGGAGGGGGGCCCCGGCCCCCCCCCGGGGTGCCCATACCCCTGTCCCGGCCGGGATTCTTTTGTTGTCACTTCCCACCCACATGGGGCCCCCGTTTTTTTCCTTGGGTGCCGGGGAAAGTCCCGGAAACACCATAAAGCCATGGCACCCCTTTTCAAACCCGCATTCATACAAACATTTACTCCATAACCCCACCAAACTTTCCCCAAAAAACCAAAAGGGCACTACCGAAAAATTTTTCTTTCTCCCCCCTCCTTTAGGGGAAAAAAATTTTTCTAAAAACATCAAACCCCTTTTAAAAAAAGTTTTAAACTGTATCTCTCCCCCACACGAGAACAAATAAATCGCACACATGTATCTCTCCCCACACCGGGGAGACAAATAAATCTCACAAATGTAACCTCCTCACCCCCGAGAGACCAAAAAAATCGCACACAAAGTTTTCTCTCCTAAAATCGAGAGATAAAATAGTCCTAGTTCCGCTTCTATAAAGCAAATGGCCTTCACATTCCGTTATCCAAAAAAATCCGAACCAGGAAAATACATAACCCCGTAATCACTGAGGACCTGCCTGCCTCAAGAAAAAGCTCCCCTGCTTTCTAAATTCCCTGTCTCTCTCTCTGAGACAATAACTGCCCCCTCGAACTCTCTTGTCCTGGAGATACGAGTCTCGTTTCTCTTCCGCGTTTTCCCCTCTGTCTCTTGCGAAATGACGAGCTTCAACTCCTCTCCCTGGAGTTGGTACTGGCTGGGCTGAACTACCGGTATGTTCCCACACCATGGCCATCTTCAACCACCTCACGGGGCGAAAGGTGAAGGTGAAGGGCGAAGGGAAAAGGGGTGAAGGGTGAAGGGCTGAAACACCGAAAAGGTTCGTGTAAGTAACCTGCTTCTCAATTCAACATAAAATTCTTTCCTTCTCTTTTCTTTAAAGGGTTATCCCCCTGTAGCTTTCCCCCACTATCTATCACTCACCTGGTAATGACTGGTCAGCAAAGAGGACCACCGTCCTGACAGGTTCGAGCCCTCTAGGCCATCTGCTGGGTTAAAAACTGACTCTTTCCCCCCTTTCTCCTAGTGAGTGCATACTCAGTGTTCAAAACACATGACCAGCACCTTACCTTACCACCCCTTGTTAAACCTATCACTCAGTGGTCACTTTCACCCAATGACCACATTCGTTTCTTGAATGAGTCATACTCAAAATTATTTTGGGGACGCCCGCTACACAAATCAAGCCAAAAGAATATTTTTCCTTAGTTGTGGCACGGGGAAATGATTCATATCACTAACTACATGTGATGGAGCGTCACATGCCTTGATGTGAGGCTACGTCACAGAACACCCCCCATCCTGGGATGAAAAAATTTTCTCCAGAGAATTTTTTTAAAGGATATACAACTTCACTTAAACACATCTTTACCATGAATCTCAAAATGTGTAACCAATCACACTGATTCACCAAATTAAAAAATCAACGTAAAAGAATCAATCATCATGATCCACCATAAATAGGATATTTTTAAACTTTCAGTCTTTTTAAAAAAAAAAAAAAGTTCATAATTGATCACCACAATCTCACAAAATACATTTCACAAATTACATGGATAAAAACAACTAGGGATATTAAACAAATTTAAAGTACAAATTGTGTTTTATACATTAAGAGGTGAAGCACATTTTCCCTTGATCTTTGTCTCACATCATATGTTTCAAAAACCTCAAAGAAAATTGAAATATTTCCAAGTGTACATGTTTCTCAATAGACATGTAAACAAAAAAACATAGTTTTAAAAAAATAATTCTTTTTCCCCCACATAATAATGTATAGTCCATTGAAAAGTCACATGCTTTCCATTGTTGACAATGACAAATGAAAACAATTGGTTTGTCTCATTGCACAATCAAAACATGTATATAAAACATTTCTAAAGAGTTATTGCCATCACACATACATATAGATTCTTTCACAAGCAAGTTAGACATAAATAGTACTTGATTTTTTCCCATTGTTTACCAAAGAATAGATATGTATTACATCAACATCAAGTAGTTGTTTGCTTGCAAAACATATAGTCACTTCAATAAGCAAATTATGCATAAATACCACTTGATTTAAATCGTCAGTAGCATACAATGCACCGTCAAAAGTGATCACACCGTAATCATTAAGAAAGACAAAAAACAGGAATAGTCTTTCCCTTGAAGACAGTTACATTTGTCCATGAATATTCACGCACGTGACAACAAATCTGCCATGACATTTTGTGTTCCAGGCACTGGTTCAACAGTAAACTGGAATTCCCGCAATGCCAAAGACCATCTTAATAACCTGCTGTTCTTAGTCTTTGACGATTTCAAGAACGTCAGTGGCCTATGGTCAGTCTGTAACTGAAACTTTCTTCCAGTCAAGAACCTGGCGAACTTCTCACATTGCCCATACAATAGCCAAGCACTCTCTTGACAACCTCTTTTTTTTTTTTTTTTTTTTTTTTGCAAACGGCAGGGGTATGGTCTGGTTCGCACTGGTATTTCAGAAGTTAACTGAATACTATGGAGTTCAATACCAGTTACTGTACCTGGGGTATCCGTCAACACATCCTGAAAGTCTTTCAAAATGTCTTTGAGCTGTTCTGTTTGACTTGTAGACAAATCATTAGACAGAACCACATCCTCATAGGTTTCACCTTTGATAGACAGAATAGGAAGGGGTACAACATCATCTGCACTGGTAGATGTTAACACTCCTACATTTGCTGTTTTCATAACCTCTGATCTGTCCCTGTACGTTACATTGGGTACAAATTCATCACTGATAATGTCTGTCATGTTGACATCAGTTTCTGACACAGGACATATCCACTCAACTGACTGGTTGATGGCAACATTTGTACGTTCTACATACTTCTTCAACATTTCACATGAAATACCTTCTCAGTGTTTGCCATTTTGATCTTATAATTTACTGCAGAAAGTTTTTCGACCACCTGAAAAGGACCCTTCCACATAACACGAAGCTTGTTATGTTCATCAGTTAGTAGCACAAGGACTTTATCTCCAACGCTGAAGGAACGTGCCTTTGCTTTTCCTTTCTGCAAAGACCTTGTACACATCAGTTTTCCTACAGCTGACTGTTGAGCAAGCTCACATGCATCCTTCAAACGATTATGAGTTCAAAACGATTGGTAAACAGTTTTACTGTCAGGTAGTCCGTCTTTTTCGTCCATTGTGTCATCAATAGATCCAAAGGTCCCCTTGGTGAGTGTCCGAAAAGAAGCTCAAAGGGGGAGAACCCCCAGCGTTTCGTTCGGCATTTCCCTGAAATGCAAAAAGCAGGGCTTAAAATGGTCTATCCAAAAATCAGAGGAAAATTTCTGAAGTGGCGAAGCACGAATGCGTGCCTGCAAAGCAGCACGCCCTGCTAGGGGGGTCTGGGGGCATGCCCCCCCAGAAAATTTTGAAAATCTAGAACAAAATCTGTGCACTCGGGCTCATCTGACCCTATTTTTGGGAAAAAAATTGCACAGAAAAAGTGCAAGATTTAATGCAGAAAAGGTAACATCCATACAGATATTCAATCCACTGTCAAAGACAAGAAAAAGGGTCTTAAAACATCTAAATCAAAAATGATTTTTATATCAAAAACATTTCATGTGAAAAAGAGCATAAAAAAGACCAACAGGTTATCAAGACAAAACAAAATGGTTATTGGTGGAGACACAGTTATAAAAATTTCCCAAAACTCACGTTTGGAATGTGGAACTAAGCAATCTGAGAGGGGCTGGTTCTGTCGCCCCCTTACGACAAGCACAGCCAAGCTGCAGAAATATTCTTTCCCTTCTCCCCTTGTCTGCAGGGAAAGCTGCCCATTTAATCTTTAGGATGGGGTGGGAAGAAGCATGACAGGGTGCTCTGCTCTTCTTTTTTGGTGATGAAGCTTTCAATTTCAATTACTTCTGTAGTACGGATGCTGACTGCAGAAGGCCCCATTGCTTGAAGACCGATTCTCCCTTGTTCAGCTTCAAGTGTTAAAAATCGATCCAAGTCTGTAGGTCCTGCACTTGAACATACGGGTGGGATCAAATGGCCTTTCTTTTCATGGCGAGTCTTTTGTTCAAGGAAACTGCTTGACTGCGAACGTGATTCTTTTTCTGCATGACATCTATGGTTGGGGGTTCTGAAGCTTTCTTTGACTTTGAGGCTGTATCAGTGGTAGTGACAGTGCTTCTGGCCTTTTGTCCTGTCTGCTTTTTTGATGAGACACTGTTATTTTCAGTGTTTGACTCCACGAAATGCAGCATCCAAGTTGGAGAGCTTGTAGCTTTTTTGGTCCTGTGCTGTTGATGATATCATCAATACCCTTCCTTTTTGTTGTCAGTTTTTAGCTGAGACACCAAGGGACTTTTGCCTTTTGACCTTTGAGCTGTTGGTTTCGCTCCCTCCTCTCTTTGTCCTTCCTTGCAGCAGTCATCATATTCTGGACAAGCCGCCGAGGCACAGGTTCCTTCAAGAAATCCTGTTTCTTGAAGTATTGCACAGCTGATTTCCCACTTTGCTTTAAGGCTCATTTTCACACTGGATGGCTGAATATAGTTTCGATGTCCATTTTTGTTGATGATGTATCGATGACCTCTCCCATGACACTGAATGATGATTCCACAATCGGGCCGTGAAAGCAACTTAATGCTCCTTTGACAGCCTTTTCAGCACAGGGTACTTTTCATTGTCCAATCCTGTCCACCATTTATCCACTCTTTCATCCTTTCCTATCACGGGAATTGAACGATCATTTGGAAGCTTCTTACTTCCCGCTGAAACTCATCTTCTTCCGATCTGTGAGACCCAGTGGGAGAAGAGTAGACAGTTTTCCCAAGTTCTTTTGGCCTGTGGTTGTTTCCCCTTGTTTGGGGGTCGACACATGCAAAGAAACCGCAACACTTTGTTTTCAGAGGCATTTCTCAATCAGCACTTTGCCACAAGAAAAAAAACCCTTCCCTAGCAAGCATCAGGAGATTTTTCTTGATGCTGTCATCAGCTGTTCTGCGGGCCAAATCTTTGAGAACATATGTCCCAAGGAAAAATTGAGACTTGGGTAAGATGGCTTTCTTGTCATCCAGGTCAAGTTTTCTTCAACTTCCACTGGCCCCCCTGCAAGAAGCCTGGCCGAAACAAAGTACCCCAAGAACTCTTTCAGCAGCTCCTCCTGTTTTGAGTGCAGTTCGTGCATCATGGGTTCCTGTCTTTGAAACACTTTGATGTATTTGAAAAGGGGTAGAGAGTACATTGATGACAGATTCAGCTGGAGCAATGTATTGTCCCGATGAATGAACAGTTTCTCTGTTATCCGCCCTCTTTCCCTCTTTCGGCCATCATTGGTGGCGATTAAGGCCGACTTTGGCCTCCTTCTGAATTTTCTTGATAGCAGCTTTCTTTTTCCCCCTCACTTACATTTCTTCTCGCGAACACTTGCTCAATGTAAACTTTGTACAGCTTTTCATCACTTTCATAAAGAAAGGAGAAGTAAAATACCAGCAGAGCATCATACAGCCTCAACGTGTCTGCCACTACTTCAGTAAGCGACAGCCAGCGGTGTGGAACATAGCCCTTCGGCGAGGTAGGTGTGATCCCAAGAGCCAAACAAATATCTGCAAGAAGGCTCGGGGATATGGAGACCATCTGCTGTCAGTGTGGCAGATCTGTCATCAGTTTTAAATGTATTTCCGAAGGGAGAGCAAAAGGCCTTTGCAGCAATGTTGCATGATGGCACGTGTCCCCATCTAACATCTAAGAGAGGGGGGGCTTTACTTGACCGGATCAGAGTCTCCAACCCTGCCCTTTTTCCTCTCATCACTGCGCAGGAATCCATCATGAACAGAAAGAAAATTTGGGGACCATGGCAAATCCTTCTCAGTAAAGACTTCCTCCAACTTTTCAAAGAGTTTCTTACTTGTGACCTTTTTTAAAGAAAAGGAGGTCAGATGTTTAATGACGACTTTCTCTTGGCTCTCAGAATAATGGCTAACAAGCACTGTCAAACTTTCCATAGTTCGAATTCATTGCTTCGCCCATGTTCAGAGAAAAATAAGATAAACTTAATTCTGCAAGGAGCTCTTCTTGGAAAAAAGAAGCAACTCCAAACTTAAGTTTATATGATGCTGTTGTATTGGAGGTTTGCCAGTTGTCGAGAGCTTTCACATCATGCGCCGGGGCTTTAGTCAGATCCACCAGCTTTGGCACAGCAGCTAGGGCGAGGTTATTTTCTGCCACGAACTGATGAGCGTGAACAGAATAACAAAAAGTGTGTTTAAAATGTGTACGTGTTGCAGTGTTTGGATTTGAACATATAATTATACCTTCAAATATTTCAGACATAAAACCACTTGCTTTGACAGCTTTAAGGGTTAACTTAAAGTAAAAAACAAACAAACACACCCTAAAAAAGGGGTTTGTTCTGATATAACAGCAAAATTACATGCAACATAAATTGTTGGGTCACTGTTTTGAGCATACATTTCAAAGAAAAGGCCCTTTCAGTCATTCAAACATACCAAGAGGAAGACTAAAACACAGAAGTGTTGTGCGATCAAAACATACTTCAATAATATGAAAGCCAAGCTTTAAAAGTTACTACTCACCATGGCTTTCGGCATTCTGTGCCCTGTCTTCAAGAGGCACAAGCGGGATTGTTCGAGTAAGCGAGGGATCCACTGGCCCTTTTGCAAACATCGGATGGGCTCCGTATGCAGCTTCTTCGGAAAGAGATTGTCCTGCAAATATAATTTCAGACCTGTCTACCTCAGAATAAAAAAATAGTATTCAATATTGCAAATTATAGTATTCCAAGACAAAAAAGTGTACTTTTGTGACCTAGTACTAACTGCAACCTTTGGACCCGTTTTGATAGTGATTATGAATGAACTTGTACTCCTTGGGGAACACAATCTTCAGCTTCCAGGCGTTAATGGATATGGAGAAGAATAACAAAAAAAAACAATAAAAAGTGTTTTCCAGTATTCTGGAGCTAACAAGAGCTGCAATCCATGGATACTATCATGGCACTGGGCTGTTTACGTTCACTATCATTGGCACTGTGATGAACCAAAGCCACTCCCCCCATGACCAGTTTTGACCTTGACCTACTTCCAATGCTACAGTGTATGCAAGGATTGCATAAAAAGTGTCTAGAATGGGGAAGGGGACAGGGAGACTGATATACAAAGATAGAGACACTAAAGAATGTCAGTGGAAGACTATAACCAGCAGGGATGGGGTTTCCCCCCCCCCCCCTTCCCCCCTCCCTCTTTTCTGGAGGGGTTGAGAGTGTAAGACCCAAAAGGTTGTGAGATATAGATCCTCTCCATTCCCACCCACCACCCTCTGTGTTGTCTGTCTGCCTAGCACATGTATACATGTCCTGTGGTGTTAAGGAGGGAGGGAGGGGAAAGGGAAAAAGACAGACAGACTGGCAGATAGGTAGGGCAGAACTGGCAAGAGGGGTTTTGGGGAGGAGGGAGGGGGTGCAGGAGGCTAAAATCTACATAAACAGAGAAAGAGTACAAGCCTTGGAGAAAGAATGGTATGTTATAAGCGATTTAAAACATTCTGCCTCCAGGGCTGTGCAAGGCAATGATGTAATCAAAACTAGGCTCCTTCACCCCTGTTTGGGCCTGGCCAATGGGTGTGGACTTTGACTTGTCAACTCAGTATCCCTCTTCAGCAGGGGAGGGCTATCTGCATGAATACCTGAAGTGTGGGGGTGTGTGTGTGTGTTGTGTGTGTGTGTGTGTGTGTGTGTGAGGATTAAGAAAGAAAGACAGTGGATCTAAAGACAGGGGGGGATTGAGAGAGGGGAGAGAGAGAGAGAGGGGGGGGGGGGGTTGATCACACGAATCACTTCACTGTAACACAATAGCCTTGAATAAATCCCAACAGTATCTGTGTTGAAAATTGCAAGTATTAGTTTGGCCTGAAAACTGAAAACACTGAATGGTTTCCAATGACTAAAGTAATAGATCTATTGAGCCACTAAACTAAGTAAATCATGGCAATCATCAACAAACTTCAATTCACAGTAAAACCCGTACGTACACTTCTTCCAGATGGGGATGTTTTTAAATTTCCCCGTGCTCACAGTCTTCAAGTAGACTATTCTGGCACCCCAGGTTGCATGCATTGTGTATTTTCGTGTAGCCGGTACTCACCCGTCTTAGACATGAGCATCGGGGTCTTTAGAGTCCGTGTATGATCTTTAGTGCATGTGACACAGACTAGACCTCGGTTTATAGTCCCATCCGAACGACTAGCAGTATCAGTGACCCCCCCCCCCCCCCCCCCCCCCTTCCCTTTCCAACAAACAAACAAACAAACAAAAATCTTGACAAATCAAAGTAAATACAAGTGTAATCACGGAGAACATCTACAAAATTCAAGGGGGATCCGGGAAAAAGGAAAGAATCTAATTCCGGCGATAGTAGCTCTTTATTTTTCCCTTGTTAATGTTATGTCCCTTGAATTTCGTATGATCTTTTCCATGATTTCCAAATTTTATACAAGATTGCAAATCTTACCTGGGAAATCCAGAAGTGCCTTGCACAGCAGCACAAACGATCGCGGTTGTCTCTTTGTGACAAGATGCCTTCAGTGCGACGATCCCGCGGAAAGTGTAGACGATGTCTGTGGTGCACAGTTACACATCTTGCACTGCCTGGCACGTCAACCTTCGAATATGTTGACCGATCCGCTCGAATTCATCGGGATCTGACCTCACTTTCACGGACTTTAAAATCCACTCCCACCTCCATTTGTTTTGATCCCGCTTTTTGTCAAACTTCTCTCCACGTTCGATGATTCTCCCCAGTCGCCATCTTGATAGAAGGCGCCTAAAGCTACCGGTGCGAAATGGCTGTTTGCGACTTTGACCGAATACGAATCAGAACCATATGCGAATGCGGACGCGTTTGGGGCGTTTTAGATCGGGTTTCTTTGCCCCGAGGAAATCGATTTTTTTTTTCCCGAGGAATTTTTTGGGTTCCCGAGAATTTCTCGGATCCGAGGAGGATTTTAAGCCCCGAAAAAGCAAAGCCGGTACGAAACGATCCCATTCCTGGGGCTCTTGCCTTGCAACCTTCTCAACATGGACTTTAACGTTCCATTGAAACGTTCAACCCTGCCATTCGATTGGGGGTGATATGGCGTGGTTTAAATGGAAGAGATTGACAACAGTCTGTAAATTTCTCTCATGAGATCAGAAATGAATTGCGTTTCCCCAATCCGAGAGAATTTCGTCTGGAAGACCCCCTCTGGAAAAAATTGCAAGTAAGGCTTCAGCGACAGATACTGTATCAATTTTCTTCAGTGAATCGCTTTGATACCTTGTTGCTGTACCACCAAAGTCAGTTAGCGATATCGGAAGAAGACAGTGGTAAAGGTCAACAGATCAATAGCTCCTTCCAAA
>CM031616.1:69860274-69865274 GCA_018398815.1 Conus ventricosus
CTTTTTTTTCCCTTTTTGTCAAGAAATCCAAAAAATTTCCCTTTGGACGATCCCCCCCCGGGGAAAAGTGAGCGATGTCTGTGGTGCACAGTACCAAACTTGCAGCCTGGCACGAAACCCTTTTTCAAATATGTTGCCCGATCCGCTCGAATTCTGGGGATCTGACCCACTTTCACGGCTTTAAATCCACTCCCACCCCCATTTGTTTTTGATCCCTTTTTCGTCAAACTTCTCTCACTTATGATTCTCACACGCCCTTGATAGTTGGGCCAAAAGCTACGGTGCGAAATGCTTTTTGCGACTTTAAACCCGAATCGAATCAGAACCTATGCGAATGCGGAGCGTTTGGGGGTTTTGATGGGGTTTCGCCCCGGGGAAATCGATTTTTTTTCCCGAGGAATTTTTGGCTTCCCGAGGAATTTCTCGGATCCGAGGAGGATTTTAACCCCTGAAAAAGCAAAGCCGGTACGAAACATCCCATTCGGGGGCTCTTGCCTGCAACCTTTCTCAACTGGTTTTAAAACTTTCCCATGAAACGTTAAACCATCCATTCATGGGGGTTTGATATGGCGTGGTTAAAATGAAGAGTGACACAGTCAAAAATTTTTCTCTCATGAGATCAAAATAAATTTGCGTTCCACAATCCGAGAAAAAATTTTTTTGGAAAAACCCACTCGGGAAAAATTCAAGAAAAGGGCTTCAGCGACGATACTGTATCAATTTTCTTCGTGGAACGCTTCTGGTCCCTTTGTTGCGTATCCCCAAAGTCAAAAAGCGATATGGGAAAAAGACAGTGGTAAGGTCAAAAAGATCAATAGTATTTCCGAAAGGGAACAAAAATGAGAGGTTTTGTGCAAAGGTGCCTTGGGACGCGACCTTTCTGAGATTTTTTGGCAGATGTCCACGGCGGCTTTTTGTAACTTCCTTTGTGACACCGGCAAAAAAAGAATCAAGAAACCCCTTTTTTAACGTTCTTTGATCCCCAGTGCCAGCGAACAATCATAAAGAGCGTGTGCCATGTTTCTCTAAGTGGTTTTGGAACACAAGTCTGTTGTCCTGTCCAGGTCACACCTGAAGAATGTTAGAGTCCAGTATTCTTTTGGTTTGTCCTTTTGTAGTCAGTGACGTTTTTTTTTTGCAGCAAAAAGTATTGTCGTCAGCGTCTCTTTTTTTCCCTGCATTTCTTTTAAATCATCTGGGGTAATCTGGAGTTCATCTTTTTGGTTTTTTGCGGCTTTGTATTTTTCCCCTGCTCTTGACGTTTGATTAGACTCACAAGAAAGGGAAAAACGACCCTCCGCCCACCATGTACGTAGCGCCCCGGGCAAATTGCCCAAGATAAAGTCGCAGACTGGGTTATCAATAACACAGGGGGTAAGAAAACCGGGAGAGTACGGTGGCGACTAAATTTTTCGCCAGCGGAAACGTTCAATCTTGCCTCCAAACGCCCTCACTTTTGGCGTGTTGGATATGGTTTAAAAGGAGAAAGATTTCCGACACGCAGTAGTGCCCCGTGTCCGCAAACCGAAGCCTGCAATCCTTGTTGGCTCCTTTTTTTAACACCAGCCCCATCAACAGATTGTCGGGTGTCAAAACGGCCCTTTTCAAATCAGTAGAAAGGGGGGTTTTGAATCCCCGTCAAAGGGCAATTTTTTCGATGGAACTTGCCACAAAAAAGAAACACGCATTGCTGATCGGCAGCGATGATTTTGTGAATTTCTGTTCTGGCCCAAAACGGGCCCCAAAAGGTCTAGGGTGGTCGTTGTCCACGACCTCGGAATTTTGCTGGAAGTAAGGGTCGCCCGGCGGTGAGTACTGGTATGACGAAAGGTCACCGAAACCGCGGAAAGACCTTTGGGGTTTCCCGTTCCTAGGTAGGTATATTTTCCTTGAGGACTCAAAAATGACCCACGATTTCTTTCCGTTAAAAACTTCCCTGTCTGATGGGGAAGTACCCATGACGCATGAGACTCAAAGAGAAAAAATTCTCCCCTTTCCTACCACGCCTTTTTCCCTGGGTGGGGGCGAAAATACAAAAAAAAAACCAAAAAAACTACCTTTTCCTAACGTTTTAAAAAAAAAAAAAAAAATTCCCTTTCTTAAAAAAAAAGTAAAAAAAAAATTAAAAAAAAAAACCCCATTAAAAATTTTTTTTAAAAAAAAAAAAAAAAAAAAAAAAAAAAAAAATTTTTTTAAAAAAAAACTTGTAAAAAAAAAAAATTTAAAAAAAAAATTTTTTAAAAAAATTTTTTAATAAAAAAAAAATAAAAAAAAAAAAAATTTTTTTAAAAAAAAATTTATTTAAAAACAAAAAAGAAAAACAAAAAAAAAAAAAATAAAAAACGACTGGTGGGGTTCTCTCGATCCCGGATTCTTTTTTTTTCAGCTAAATCCTGTTCAAACTCCCTCAACAAAATTGACGTTCTCGCTTAGCTTCCCTCTGTAGTCTATTTGCTTCGTTTCCCTTTTTTATTTTCTTCAGTTTCCCCTCTCTAGTCATTTGCTTCGCTTCCCTCTTAATCTTTTTTTCTTCAATTTCGATTCCCCTCTGTAGCTTTTTTCCCCTTTTTGCTTCCCCCGTAGCTTTTTTTTTCCCTTTCCGCTTCCCTCTGTAGTCTATTTTCTTCAGCTTCCCCTGTGCTATTTTCTTCCCTCCATCTATTTTCTCAGCTTCCCTCTGTTTAGCCTGTCTGCCCATCTATGCTTGTTGCACATAGTTATAAGTTTCTCCCCAAAAAAACCCAAAAGCGTTCCCGCTTGTTTAACTATTTTCAAAATCATCCTAATGAACTCAGAATAAACACCAAACAAACTCAAAAGGAAAAAAAAATAAAAGGGGTATATGAAAAAGTTATGTTTCACAAAAAACCCTAATTTTTGTTTACAAAAACAGAATTCAATTTCCCGGAATAAACAAAAAAACAGTTACTTAAAAAGGTAGATATGAAAACCAAGGGAATGTATTTTTCCAAAAATAAATTTTCAACTGCTACAATTTGGAATTTGAAAAAATGAAGTTTTAATGCAAAAACTTTTCCCTTAAGAAAGGAAATAAACACAATAAAGTTTTTCTGAAAAAAATTCTTTATAAAAGTTTTAGTTCTCAAATGTTCTTGTTTTTCGTTTTTTCTTATTAATTTCAAACGAATTTACAAAAAAAAATGTACCGCCTTATACAAAAAATGAATTAAAATTTTAAAAAAAAATGGAATCACAAACAATTAAAAAAAAGAGGGGGAAGAAACACAACCTAGGAAAACTTACCTAAAAATTTAAAAATGTAGAAAAAATGATACCGCTTTATTGGGGTTTAAGAGGTTTTAAAAGGGGGGGAAAAGGGAAATGAAAGGATAACAGGACGGAATGTGGCAAAATCAAAAAAACAAAAGAAGCCCACAGAAGCACCCCAGGGTCCTGTTTTTCCCCTGAAACGGAGACGGGAAAAACAAAAACTGCACAAAATCACCCCAATACTAAAATACAAAAAAACTAAACAATAATCAAAAAGCACATTCCCCCAAACTCAAAAAAAATTCGCACCCCACCCAAAAAAAAATATCAAAAGATAAAGTGTTTATTTGGGCAAGCGGTAATCAACCTCCCATCCTATTAGCGTCGGAGGAGAATTATCCCACCCTGAGGGGGAAGGGGAAAATCAAACTGAAACAATAGGAAAACGAAAGAAATGATATTTTGAAAGGGAAAGACTATTTACTCCCCAAAGCCATGTTCCCCTGCTAAACGCAGGGAAAAGGTTGGCTTCAGTCCTGGGAAAGGGGAAAAATTTCTAATTTTTCTAGGGGGAAGGAAAAAAGACCCTCACCCCTGCCCCCCCTTTCTGAGGTTGGCAAGGGGTTGAGGGCTTCGGTTTGAGGTGGGGGAAAGGGTCAAAAAGAAATCCCACCAAAAAAAAACCCTTAAAGGGTAGAGCAACCAAAAGAAATGTCAACCACCCAAAAAATATAGAAAAAAGCAAAAAAAAAAACCAATGCAAATATTTACACATCAAAAATCACTAATTTCATTTTTTTTCCTTCCCTCAAACCCTTGAGGGCACAAATAGAAATCCTTTTTTTTTTTCCCCTTCCCTCAAACCTTGAGGGGGACAAAAGAAATCCTTTTTTTTTTTTTTTTTTTTTTTTCCCGGGGGAAAAAAACGGCTACGCCGGTTAAACTGGGTCGGGGTCACCACTGTCCACTGTCACTCTTTCATACCCCCATTTAAAAGCTTTACTCCATACGACACGCAATCTTTTTCCAAAAACCAAAAGGGCACTACCGAAGTTTTTTTTCTCCCCCTCTTTGGGAAAAAAAATTTACTAAAACATCAACCCTTGGAAACGAGTTTAAAACGTATTTCTCCAACTGAGAGACAAATAAATCTGACAATGTATCTTCCTCACACCCAGAGACAAATAAATCTTACACATGTTCTCTCCTCACACCCCAAGACAATAAATCTGCCCCCAGACTCCCTCACATCGAGAGTAAAAAAATCGTTCCGCTTTTTTAAAGCTTGGCCTTCCCCCAAATTCCCTTATCCAAAAAAACCCAAACCCGGAAAATCTAACTCCCCCTAATCCTGAGGACCCGCCTGCCTAAGAAAAGCTCCCCTTTCTCATTCCCGCTCTCTCTCGAGCAAATTGCCCCCCCGAAACTCCCTTTTCCCCGGGTGAGTTCGTCTTTCTTCCGCGTTTCCCTGTCTCTTGCGAAATGCGACTTTAAATCCTTTCCCTGGGTTGGTATGGCTGGGGCTGAATCGGGTTTTTCCCCCACCTGGGGCCTCTTAACCCCCTCACGGGGCGAAAAGGGAAGGGGGAAGGGCGAAGGTAAAAGGGTGAAGGGTGAAGGGGTGAAACACGAATAAGGTTCGTGTAAGTAACTGCTTCAATTCAACATATGAATTCTTTCCTTCTCTTTTCTTTAAGTTATCCCCTGTAGCTTTCCCCCACTATCTATCACTCACCTGGTAATGACTGGTCAAAGAGGACCACCGTCCT
>CM031616.1:69867774-69892273 GCA_018398815.1 Conus ventricosus
GGTCAGAGTTTAAGATATCAGCGCGGATTACAGGGTTAGACAGAGAAAGTGCTAAACTAGTATCATCAGTGAATAGCTTGATTACAGAAGCGATATCATGTACTATATCATTAATATAGACTAAAAACAATAAGGGACCTAAGACGGATCCCTGTGGCACTCCTGCATGAAGCCTCTGGAGGTCGGAGTTTTCACCTTTTATAACCACTGCCTGGGAACGATTGGAGAGGTAGTCTCTCAGAAAGTCCAGCAATTTCCCTCTTATTCCGACCGCGTTTAGCTTCAATAAGAGACCTCTGTGCCATACACGATCGAATGCTTTTGAAATGTCCAGGTATACAATTTGTGTGGTAACTCCAGAATCAAAAGAAGTGCAGAGTTCGTTATAGGTGGACAGTAACTGATTAACTGTAGAATCACCTGGGATGAATCCAGATTGTAGAGGAGTAAGAATGACATTTGATGTTAGAAAGAAATTAATAGATGTGTCGATGTATACATTTCTCTAGAACCTTTCTAAACACAGAATAGTATAGTGTTTGGCCGATATTTTCTGCAAACTTTCATTTGGTCAGTTTTTTATATATACGAGTCACATGCGATGTCCTTACATAATGATGGAAATTCTACTCTGCGAAGACTTCTGTTAAACAGTGTGTAGTAAGCGAAGACAATATAACATGAGCTGAAGTTGTTAAAAAATTGTTGTGATTGATATCTAGACCAGATTGCCATTAAGTTTTGTCCAGATTATTTATATGTGTCAGCGACCCTCAATTTGTGAAAGTTATCTCATCTAGTTGGGAATCAGAAGGTTGTAACATTTGGCAGCTGGTCGTATTCGTTTTCTAATGTTGATGTTGTACAAACTAAGAATTGAAAATATTTGCTTTGTCTTTGTTTGAGTAATTACACTATGCCCCTGTGACTCGATAGGTGGGGTGGAAATTCCTGAATTCGATTCCTTTTCTTATCTGCAGAAGGACTTCTCCTACTTAACGGTTTCCACCGTCTTTTATTCCAAAAACTTGATGAGTGAGTATGTAGCTTTTTTGTATTGTTGGTTATTATAATCTGTTTGCTATCTCTTTCTTTTGATGAACGTAATTTCGAGAAAAACCGTCGAAATTGTCCACAGTAATGTCTAGTCTGAAATCTTCATCCTCAGTAAATGCCTCCTCTCTCCCCCTAGTCTTTGTCTCTGTCTTTTCTCTCTCTGTTTTACTTTTTGGTTTTTACCTGCCACCTCTCTCTAATCCATTTGTCTGTCTTTGTTTTATTGTACCCATCTCTTTTCTCCACTCTCTCTGTCTTCTCTTTGTCTTTTCACCACTTTGTTATGAGTTTTTCTGTCTCCCCCCCACCCCCCACCCCCTCTCACACTCCCCATCTATCTTTCCTCTGATCTGTTTTTCTGTTCCTTCAGCTTCTCTCTTTCTCTATTTCTGTCTTGTGTTCGGACTCTCTTTGTCAAATTTCGCTCCACATCTTTGGGGCTAGCATGAATAATAATTTTAAACGTTCATGTTTCTTAATCATGTTCACCTATTGATGTAATTACAGGAAGCTGACAAACTTACTGCCTGCAAGACCAGACACGTTGAGACGGGACATGACCTTGAAAGATGGATCTGAAATGACAACGATAAATAATGCTGCTACCCCTAATTTACTGTGCACAAAAAAAAGAATGGGTCAGAAATGACCTCACCATATAGCCACAACGGGAAGGAAAAAAAATAATAATGCTGACAATCATGTAAGAAGGAAAATAAAAAAAAAAAAAATTGATGAACACGATTCCAATCAAGAGCGTTAAGGAAAAATTCTGTCCTTTAAATGTAAATGAAGTTATCAGACAGATGTCCGCAGAGCAGGAAGAAGTGGGGCGACAACTAATTTCTGTCCTTGATATTCAAATAATGGGTCAGACGGACTCTCAAAAGCTGGAAACAGGAGAATGAAAAGAACAAAGCATCCTTAATGCTAACAGAATGGATCAGATATGTATGGCAAGTAGGATCGGGACGGAAGACAACATAAAGCGTCCTTTATGCTAAAACAGAATGGATCAGACATTGAATGGTAAAGTAGGGTCGGGGACAGAAGACGCAGGTCTGTCCTTACTGTAAAAAGGAAATCACCGAAGTCTGACTTGGACAGGACCTTGGACTCGAGCAAAGAAACGGGAGGGGGAAAAAAAGGGGATTGAATTCGCAATAATGATTTTTAAAAAAAAAAAAAAAGGGCGCGGGGGGGTGAGGGGATAGAACATGACTCACAAAGCATAGGTAGGAATTAAATAAATAGAAAGCAGCACTAATGGTAATAAATATGAAGTGGGGAAAAGGTCAGGAAAGGACAGAAGAACTGGCTGGTAATTTAAAAGAAAGGAACTGACAGAAAGGACATAAAATGGCTCTGTAATATAAAGCAGGAACAGAAAGAAAGGACAGCAGAAATGGCTGTAAATATAAAGCAGGAACAGGCAGATGGAGAATAGGAAAGAACGGCGGTAATATAAAAGCAGGAAACTACTGAAAGGACAGTACTGGCTGTTATTTAACGCCTGGAACAGACAGAAAGGACAGAACGGGCTGTATATTTAAAGCAGAAACCGACATACTGGCTATCAATATAAGCAGGAAAACAGACTGAAAAGGGCAGATTACTGGCTGTAATATACAGCAGGAACAGACAGAAAGGACAGAACTGGCTGTAATATAAGCAGGAAATGACAGAAACGGGCTGTAATATAAAGCAGGAACAGACAGAATCTGGCTGTAATATAAAGCAGGCACAGACAGAACTGGCTGTAAATTAAGAAGGGGATCCGAAACCCGTAAACAGACAGAAAGGACCAGAACTGGCTGTAATTATAAGGAAGGACAGACAGAAAGGACAGGAAGAACTGGATGTAATATAAAGCAGGAGAAACTGAAGGTAAGGCTGAAAGGACAGAACTGGCTGTAATATAAAGCAGGATACCAGGGACAGAAAGGACTGTAACTGGATGTAATATAAAGCAGAACAGCCAGAACTGGCTGTGTAATATAAAGCAGAACACAGACAGAACTGGCTGTAATATTAAAGCATGAACAGACAGAACTGCGCTGTAATAATTAAGCAGGATCAGACACGAACTGGCTGTAATATAAAGCAGGAAACAGACAGAATGACTGTAATATTAACGCTGGAACAGACAGAACTGGCTGCAATATTTAAAGCAGGACAGACAAAGAAGACTCCAAATGGCCTGTAATATAAAGCTGAGGAACAGACAGAGAAAGGACAGGATGGCTGTAATTTAAAGCTGGTACAGAAAGATAGGACTGAACTGGCTGTAATATAAAGCAGGAACAGACAGAAAGGACAGAACTGGCTGTAATATTTAAGCAGGAACAGTCAGAAGATAGAAAGGACAGAACTGGCGGTTATTTAAAGCAGGTACAGACTGAACTGGCTGTATTTAGAGCAGGAACAGTCATGAAACTGGCTGTAATATAAAGCATGATAAGACTGTAAGGACAGTACTGGCTGTAATATAAACAAGAAACAGACAGAAAGGACAGAACTGGCTGTATTATAAAGCAGGAAAGACAGAACAGGCTATAATATAAAGCAGGAACAAGACAGAACTGGCTGTAATATAAAGCAGGGTACAGACAGAACAGGCTATAAGATTAAAGCAGGAACAGACAGGAAAGGACCGAACTGGTGTATATAATTGCAGGACGCAGATGAATAAGGTAAGAATTGCCTTTAACGGTTTGAAAAATAAAAGAAATAAAAATAGATGTGTCAGACATGACTTTGTCAAAATGCAAGTACAGGACAAAAAAAAAGGAACAGACTGGCTGTTATGTTAAAAAAATGAAAAAAAAGAAAAAAAAGAAAAAAAAATGCGTCAGATGTGACTGATTCTTATATAGTGTTAGCTAACTGCACAGGGACGGAAAAAGGACAAAATTGGCTATAATGTTAAAGAAAAAAAGGTCCCAGACAGTCAATTAAGTAGAATCTAGGACAAAACAAAAAAAAAACAAACAAAAAAAAAAGGCACAGAACTGCTGGACCGTTAAATTAAAAAAAAAATCATTTAAAAAAAGTCTTGAACATGACTGAACCAACGCAGGAACAGGATGGAAAAGGACTGAACTGCTTGAATATAAAAAGAACGGGCCCCCCATTCATGACTCCCAAAAGCAAGGACAGAAAAGGACAGAGCTGGCTTCAGTGTACAACCATTGTGGGCAGTAATGGCTCACAAAGCAAGGACAGAGCTGGCTTTAGTATGAAAACCAATGGGTCCAACATGACTCACAAAAAGCACGGACAGATTAGGACAGAGGCGGCTTTAGTTAGTATGAAACAATGGGGCTGTCATGACTCACAAAAGCAGGGACAAGAAAAGGACAGAGCTGGCTTTAGTATGAAACCAATGGGGACAGTTTGGCTCACAAAAAAAGCAAGGACAGAAAATGAGGACGAAACTGGCTTTAGTATGAATCTAATGGGGCATGTCATGGCTCACAAAAAAGCTAGGGTCAGAGCCTAGGCTTTAGTTCTGAAAACACAATTGGGGCAGTCATGGTAACAAAAGCATGGAGCTGTGCTGGCTTTAGTATGAATGAAACCAATGGGGGGTAATGGTATCACAAAGCAAGGAACAGAGCTGGCTTTAGTAGGAAACCAATGGGGCAGTCATGACTCGCAAAGCAAGGACAGAGCTGTTTAGTATGAAACCAATGGGGCAGTCATGACTCACAATAAGCATGGTCTGAGCTGGCTATAGTATGTAACCATATGGGGCAGTCATTGACTCACAAATGCCTAGGTACTGAGCTGGCTTTAGTATGAACCAATTGGCAGTATGACTCACAAAAAGCAAGGAAAAGAGCTGGCTTTAGTATTGAAACCAATGGGGGCGTCATGACTCACTAAAGCAAGGACATAGCTGGGCTTTCTTTTGTATGAAACCATGGGGCTGTCATAATGTCATGACTCACAAAAGATAGGAAGGAAGAAAAGGACAGTGCTGGCTTTAGCATGAAAACCAATGGGGCAGTCATGACTTCACAAAAGCAAGGACAGAAAAGGTAAGAGCTGGCTTAGTATGGAAACCATGGGGCGGGCAGTCATGACTCACAAAAGCATGGACAGAAAAGGACAAGAGAATGGCTTTAGTATGAAACCAATGGCGGCGCGGCAGTCAGGATCTCAAAAGCACGGACAGAAAAGGACCAGCAGAGATGGCTTTAGTATGATAGCCAATGGGGGCAGTCATGGCTCACAAAAGCAATAGGAAAGAAAGGACAGAGGGGGGGCCTGGCATTTGTATGAAACCATTGGGCGTCATGGGTCTCGAAAACGATTAGCAAAAAGGACAGTGCTGTGCTTTAGTATGTTAACCAATGGGCCAGTCATGATTTCACAAAGATGGACGAGCCGGCTTTTTGTTATGCAACCAATGGAGGCAGTCATGACTCACAAAAGCAAGGTCTGAGATGGATTTAGTATGGGTAAACTTTGGGTAGTCAGGGCTCACAAAAGCAGGTCAGAGCTGGCCTTTAGTAGGAATTACAATGGGGGCAGTCCATGACTCCCAAAAGCATGGACAGAGGCTGGCTTTAGTATGGAACCAATGGGCAGTCAATGACTCTCAATAAGCTAGGACAGAGCTGGCTTTTAGTATGAATCCTATGTGGGCAGTCATGACTCACAATAAACCAAGGACAGAGCGGCCTTTGTATGAAACCCTATGGGGCAGTCTTGACTCAAAAGCAAAGATTACAGCGCTGGCTTTGTATGAAACCAATGGGGCAAGTCATGGACTCACATAAAAAGCAAGGACAGAGCTGGCTTTATTATGAAACCAATGGGGCAGGTCACATGAATCAACAAAAAAGCAAAAGGACAGAAAAGGGAGCAGAGCTGGCTTTAGTATGAAACCATTGGGGCAGGCAATGACTCACAAAAAGCAAGGACAGGAAAATGGTCAGAGCTTGGCTTTCTTTAGTATGAACCATTGGGGGCTGGTCTTGATCACAAAAAGCAAGCACAGAAAAGGACTGAAATGGCTTTTAGTTTGAAACCAATGGCGGGGCATGTCATGTCTTCTAAAGCAAGGACAGAAAAGGACTGAGCTGGCTTTGTATGAAACAAATGGGGATTACATGGCTCCAAATGCAAGGAAGAGCTGGACTTTTGTATGTAATACCAAAGGGGCTGTCATGGCTCACAAAAGCCTTGGGACAGAGCTGGCTTTAGTATGGAGAACCATTGGGGAAGTCATGGCTCACAAAAGCAAGGACAGAGCTGGCTGTAGTATGAACCAATGGAGGCAGTCATGGCTCACGAAAGCAAGGACAGTGATGGCTTTAGTATGAAACCAATGGGGCAGTCACATGCAGCTCATAGCACAGGACAGAAAGGACTGAGCTGGGCTTTAGTATGAATACATATGGGGCCAGTCTTGAATCTACAAACAGCAAAGGACAGAAATGGACAGAGCTGGCCTCTAGTATGGAAACCAATGGGGGCAGTCATGACTCTCATAAGAAGGACTGAAAAGGACAGATACTGGCTTTTGTATGGAATCCAATGGGGCAGTCATGTCTCACCTTAAGCAAGGACAGTTTAGGACAGAGCTGGATCTAGTATGAAAACATTGGGGATAGTCAGTGGGGCTCACATTAAGCAAGTAGGACAAGTGCGGGACTTTTGTATGTAACAATTGGGGAAGTCTTGGCTCACATTAGCAAGGACAGAGCGGGATTTAGTATGAAACCAATGGGGCAGTCATGGCTCAACAAAAGCAAGGAAGGTGGATTTAGTTTGAAAACAATGGGGCAGTCATGGCTCACATAAGCAAGGACAAGAGCTGGACCTTTAGTATCGTAACCCTATGGGGCAGTCACATGATCAACATAAGCAAGGACAGAAAGGACACTGAGCTGGCTTTAGTATGAAAACCAATGGGGCAGTCATGACTCACAAAAGCAAGGACAAGATAAGGACTGAGCTCGGCTTTAGTATGAATCAATTGGGCCTGGTCTTGACTCACAAAAGCTAGGACTGATAAAGGACAGATCTGGCGTTAGTATGTAAACAAAGGGGCAGGTCATGACTCACAAAAGCAAGGACAGAAATGGACACAGTGCTGGAGCTTAGTTATGAAATCATGGGGAAGTAATGCTCACCAAAATGCTAGGCACTGAGCTGGGCTTTAGTATGAAACTCTGGGGCCAGTTCATCGGCTCACAAATGCATAGGGACTGAGCTGCGGCTATTGTATGTAACCTATGGGGCAGCTGGCTCACAAAAGCAAGGACAGAGCGTGACTTTAGTTATGAAATACAATGGGCAGTCATGGCTCACAAAAGCTTAGGATCAAGAGTGGATTTTGTATGAAAACAATGGGGGCAGGTCATGAATCACAAAAGCAAGGATGAGCTGGCTTCAGTATGTAACCAATGGGGCAGTTTGATCACATAAGTAAGGACCTGAGCTGGCTTCTGTATGATGAATAGTTGGGGCAAATGTCATTGATGACCTCGAAAAGCAAGGGACAGAAGCTGGCTTCAGTATGAAACCTTTGGGGCAGTCATGGCTCACCAATACAAGGCACATACAGAGAAGGGGAAAACAACAGAACTGCCTTCTTTGTAATTTGTTTAAAGAAGAGAAAAAGGCAGACAGGACACATCACAAATGGCAGATAGGACCGAAACCAGGCAGATAGGACCCACTCTAACAGGCAGACAGGACCCATCAAACCAGGCAAGGACAGGAACCATCAACCAGGCAGACAGGACAATCAAACCAGGCTATAGGAACCCATACAAACCAGGCAGATCTGTAGCCATCATACCAGGAGATAGGAGCCATCAAAAACCAGGCAGATCTGAGCCATAAACAGGAAGATCTGAGCTATCATAACCTGGCTGGTTCATGATCATCAAAACAGGCAGATCTGAGCATCAAACCAGGCTGATAGGACCCATCAACCTAGGATGACAGACCATCAAACCAGGCACATGGACCCATCAAACAGGAACTAGGACCCATTTAAACCAGGCAGATTGGACAGGACCATCTAACCAGGCAGACTGGGACCCATCAAACACAGGCAGAATCTGAGCCATTCTTAACCAGGCTGAGAGGATCATCAAACCGGCTGATTGAGACCATTCAAACAAGGCAGAAAGGACCCATTCCAAACAGGCAGTTCTGAGCCAATCAACCAGGCAGACAGGACCCTATAACAAGGAAGACGGCCATACAAAACAAGGAACATAAGGACCATTAAACAGACAGGTAAAAAGGGACAATGTAAGGCACCATTTATACAGGAGGGGTACAATGTACAGCCTTTCCACAAAAGACGCAAATGGCATCCAAAACCCTTGCCCAAGGTTTTCTGCCAGGCTTTGAATCATGGACAGACACTCGAAATAACTACGCCTGATCACAACTTGAGGTACACTCATAAACAATAAAAACTAACTAGTAACTCTCGCCTTGACATTGATGGGAAAAAAAGTAAAGAAAAGAAAACTGTGCATGACCTGGTGGAGGTGGGGTAGGAGTGGAAGTTGCAACAACAGCAGAGGAAACACACCAGGCGGTGCTTTTGAGCACCGGTGACACACTGCACACAGCATTATCAGCCGCTTTCTTCACACTAGTTTTACCGGTAGCCCTTCTTCATCAGATTTCATTATTGTTGTTTTGGGGGTGGGGGTGAGGTGCGGGGGGTAGGGGGGGAGGGGGGAACCAGGGAGTGGTGGTCATGGTTTCTACAGATCACCTTCCAACAGCAAAAATGGGAAACGGGAGGAACAACATGACCAAATTTTTAAAATTTATTAAAAGAAGAAATATTTATAAGTAAAAGAAAATAAAAAGAAGAAAAAAAAAACAACAGAAAGAGAAACCAGGAAATCTGCTGAATAATGGACAACTGCAGGCTTGACCGAACGTTTGCATGCGCGTAAGAATATTTTTCACGCTAACACAGAAACTGAATCATAAGACTTACAGTTTAAACACTACTCCAATGTGATTTCATCTCATCGAGCAGGACTGTTCATTTTCTGCCATTAGTTTCTTCAACCTCATCTTTCAAAGGCTCAGAAACACAAAAACAAACATCTCGTCACTACATTGACACAAGTCTTTAATATAAACACGCAGCCGTTGTATCTCAATGCTGTATGTAGTTCTCTTCAAATTCTAAAATTCCAAATTCGTGTTATTATATCTATTTACTTATGTTTGTTTCTTTATATATATCTAAACTTTTAAGATTTCAGTTTTTGTGCTCACTCGGGACTTTCCATCCAAGGAAACAAAACACAAGCCATTAGGCTTTTCCATTATTCCTGGATACTCTAGTACTTGCTTGTATATCAGGTATATTGTTATAAAGCTGTGTTTGTTTTTCTCTGTGATGTTTAGTTTGTAACAGATGTACTGAAACTGGTAAAAACCAGTTCAGTTAAATTCTCTGATACTGTTGTTGAAGAGTGATTACTGGTGTTGTATTAAAATATATTTTTTTTAAAAAGGGCAAGCAGTGTTGTCTTTTTCTCAGATTCTGTTAGTATGAGAATATGTCTAGTTATCCTAACGTCAACCATTCTAATACGGGATACTATCCAAACGATACTCTATAAACTGATTCAATTCTGAAGCATTTGTAGTAATCATTTTACTGTCAATGACCCTTTGCTTTTGCTTTGGAGAATTATTTACTAATTCATATGAATGAACTTTGTCTTTTCTTTAGTGTCACTTCTTTTGCTTTAGATTTATTTTACTGTCTATACTGTCAATAAAATTGTTTGTGGAGGCAAGCGCACGGTTCGCTAAAAGATTTTTTTTTTTTGAAGGGGGGGGGGGGGGGGGTGGTTACCCTGCTTTTGGAAACAGCTGAATTGTGTCATGTGGACACATGTGCAGATCGAACCTGAAAAATGGATCTTTCTTTGGTTTTAATGTATTTGAGCTCATGCGCAATATTGGACATGTAAATTTCTATGTCTTAACATTTATCTTTATTGATTTTTATCTTTGGTGTCTTAATCTTCACCAATTTTTTTTAATACAATTGTTATTACTTTTTTTTGTAATTTGCATAATTTTTTATTCTTTCACAAAAACTTTGCTTGTTCTCTTTTTTTCAATGTTTTTGTATTCTTGGAACTTCTATATTTGTTTGGGAAAGGTAAAACATAAGTTTTTGATGCTTATAAAGCATGACAAAATGAGAATCTTATTATACTTGGTATCAGCTTCTGATAAGATATGAAAACTAGTGTATAAGATTTTTTTATTTTAAGTTTTTATTTTTTTTTTAAAAAAAAAGATTGAAAGTTTCACATTTTATACAAGGTTTTCATACGACTTTATCAAGTCTGGAAGTGCATTTATTAAGTTTATATCTCCATTATTATGACAGACCGTCTATAAAAGAACAGCTTTTCTAATACTTACTACTCGTAATCAATGTCCTTCAAAATATTATGAATCAAATCTTTGTTGGTGGCAAACTTATGAACAGTCTTGTTATAGTTTTTTGTGATTAAAATACAAGTGTTGCAGGAAAATGTATAATTACTTAATTTAATTGAATTTGAATAATAAAAGGTATTGTTGTGCTGAATTATTACTCTCGTGAACGGATAATAAGTAAGTTCAGCAAGTTACAAATATCTTTTTTTCACTTTTTTTTGCTTGCTGATCACAAAACTTGAACACTGATTGAGATCATTGACATATAAATACTCTACATTAAGGACTTGTTCAGGTGCAAATTGGCATACTGTACACGACAAGCAATGTGATGGGCTAATTGTGTTGCACGCAGCAACAGCAAACGTCGAAAGGCCTGATACTAGTGAAAACGGTTACTGCTGTCACAGGTCATTACATTGCATTTCTGATCATCACTTTACTGCTGAAGACAGGTCCATTACAATGCATTTGAACATCCTTTTAATGCGGAACAGGTCCATTACATTGCGATTTGAACATCCATTACTGCTGACACAGGTCCATTACCATTGCATTTTGAACATCCAATTGTGAATATCATCACCCTCCCCTAATCTTGTCGTGCTTCTGATGGCTTCATTTTCAAAAGGCAGATTTGATGGGTATGTGAAAATTGCTTGATTGCCATCTGTACCATTGTTATTTTATCACAGTGTCTTGTTGGTAGTGTTTAAACGATGTGCTCTTCTTAGATTTGACTATCTTAACTGGGCAGGTACTAGGACCACAGACATTTATTATCGTAAGAGCTATTTAAATTCAGCAGGAAAAAACAACACAAAAACCCCCCACTGACTTTACAGGTATTTCATTTAACATAACGACAGTGTGTCATTAAATAGGGTGCATAGGAAAAGGTCGGGAAAACATAACATGCTAGGAGGAAGGTAATAACAACAAGATGAAAACAATTCAATAAGTGACTGTTGTAGTTTTTCACCTGGGTTTATAAAAGAATCTCAGAGTTGTAAAAGCACTTCTAAGTCATCAACCAACAAGCCTTCATTATCAGTGTCATTGAAGATCAACATAGTAGGCGAGCAGCTCAACTTCCAAAGGCGATTTCTGAAGGATTCTGCCTGACACAAATACAAAGCCCAAATGCATGCAAGCCAGGTAGGGTGGTTATGAAGAATACGAGTCGAAAAGTACTTACCCTCCGTTACAATTTGGTTCTTATTGCTATCCTCTGAATTTGGTGTGTCTGGTGAAAGGCAAACATTGTGCTATTAGTAATCAAAGAGACCAGGGGGGAGAGAAACCAACCCACCTATAACATGGGACTTCAGTACAAAAACAACATTTCTGCACACCAAGTTCCTTGGAATTATTAAAAAAAAGTTCTGTTAAACTTCTGTGAATTATCATGCAAGATGGTGTAAACTCTCTTATCTATTTATTGGTAGTGCCAATATGGTCAGGTTGTGAAAAAAAAAAACCACAGTTTAATTTTCATCTTCTGTAAACTTATTTAGTGTAAACCACCACAAAAGATACGGTGTGATAATAATTTAGTGTATAACAAAGGACCATTAAACTACAAGTAATTAAATAATAAGAATTTCAAAGAACATTTGATCTTGTTGGCTTTAGTCATTTTTTTTTTCTCAAACCAGTTTACTAAAAAAATAGTAAAAATAAAGAATGCACTAGAATGATTTCTCTACTTTTTTTTTCCCTCATGGCGTCGAGTGAAAGTAGTGGGGAATGACGTGGAGGAGGGGGAGGGCACTAAGTTTGTATTTAATCACTTTTTCATTATACTGAAGAGGGACGGCTTGAACTCTGGCGTTATCCCCGCGACTGTGACCCTTGGGCTTCTCCTTACACCTCGTCATTGATGTCCCGACCGAACTCTGGCGCCACCGTGCAAGTCCATGTTCTTGGGCACACCGATACCTTCAGCACACCTGCCTTCTGTCGACTCTTCATTTGTGCGGTGGAGGTCGAAGACACTGGCCACATGTGCGCGACGGCGCCGGGAACAGGCGATACACATCACATCTGGCCCGTCAGGAAACCACACAACAAGATGGCCTTGTTCTCTCATTTTGGGGGGGGGGGGGGGGGGGCGGGGTCAGTTTGTGAGGTGAAATCAATAACACAGTGGCGGCTTTCTGTGTGGGAATCTTTTTTAATTCTTCCTTGATCTCTCCACGGCTTATTTTCGGATCTCCCTAATTACTCATGGATCGTCGGAACGTCAACTCATAGCTTCAATATTCAGTTGAGGACGCCGTTCGAGAGAGCAGGTGTTGCAAAACACTACAGGAAAGTGTTGCTTGGTTTTGTTTTGTTTTCCAAAAGATGATTGGATAAACCATGGCAGTGTACAGACACAAGACACCCAGCCTGCTGTCTGCTCATGAGAGGGGGGGGAGCAGAGTGTCGTGGTATTGGAAGCCAAGTGTCTGTCACATTTCTGGGCTCTGTTGCCCTGCACTGGGGGACAACTCGGGGCGGGGGGGGGGGGGGGGGGGGTTGCTGGCGATGTTTTGAGCCTGAAGCAATCCCCACACTTCCCCACAGATCACTGTCTACACATCCCACATGAGTGCTCCCTGGACCCGTGCTTTTATGTCTGCAGGCCCTTAAGACTTGGGGTCCAGAATCTGCCACACACACACAACCACAACACATCACCACACAAACACACACACACCACACACACACACTCACAACAATCCTTTTTTCCCTCCCCAGTCGCCAGACTTTTCTTGTATCCGAGCAATACCCTCCCTTGGGCGATGAGCAAAAACGTGTTTCTTATAGGCGAGGTTTTTTGTTTGCGAGGTTTTTCTGTATCCGAGTTTTCATTAGTTAGAAAAATTGAACACGCTCGGCAGGGAAAATTTTTTTGCCTTTTCATTTTCAGTGTATTCTTGTAAAGTGTTTTTTATAAACGGATTATAATGTATATTGTTTTTGTTGTGTTGCGAACAGTGCTTTGCAAAGCATATGAAGATTTAATTATTTAATTCTGTGTGTGTGTTGTGTGTGGTGTGTGTGTGTGTTGTGTGTGTGGTGGTGTGTGCGTGTTGCGTGTGCGGGTGCGTGTGTGTTGTGTGTGTGTGTGCGTTGTACGATATGGTTAAAATTCTGTATTACGGCAACTGTGTTTTTTTGAATATTATATTTTTATTCCGCAATACATTCCGAAGGAAATAAGTGTCATTATTGTTTGCTTGTGGATGCTGTAGTATTGGTCGTTATGCTGATTTCACAACGATTCGGAAAAGAAAGATTTTTACAGACCGTTGGTGGAAAATGGAAGGGTTGTACAAAAACTGTATTTATGATGTATTTCATTCTGTAAAAAATGTTCATTAATCTGTTTTGTAAGCAATTGCAGTATTTATATCATGTTGATAGTATTGACGGCGATTTGTCGTACTACTCTTTAACTAAATGTTATTGCACTTACAACTCTTCTGTTGTGAATTATTAATTACTGAACATTTTTTGTTGTGGTGAATTATGATTACGCCCAGCTTTGTATTGATCCATTATGGCGGAAGGACTTTTATAACAATTTCTTTGTCCGGTCTTCGGGGGAAAAGATTCCATGCATTTTGCTTGCTCTCATTTTATCAAACGCTTGAAAAGAAATAAAAAAAATGATGCAAAATTCTAATTCAGAATTATAATTATAGACTCTGTTTTAGTGCGCGCGTGCGTGCGGTTGTGTGTATGTGTGTGAAACAGAGAGAGAGGAGAGAGAGAGATGTGGACGTGAGAGAGCCGAGGGTGAGTGAGACGGAGTGAGAGAGCGAGGAGGGAGAGAGACGAGCGTGTGGAGAGAGGATCGAGTGAGACGGTGTGGTGTGAGTGATGAAGAGAGGATGGAGTGAGTGAGTGAGGTGTGAGGAGGGGGGGGTGAGCGTGGGGAGAGTGAAGTAGGAGAGGGAGGAGAGTGGAGTGAGGGAGGAGAGTGATGCAGAAGAGAGAGGGAGGAGGGAGATGAGGGTGTGAGGTGAGAAGAGAGAGAGAAGGGAGTGAGAGAGAGAGTGGTGAAGAGAGGGTGGGTGAGAGAGAGGAGAGAGAGGAGAGAGAGGCGAGCCCTGGAGAGAGAGAGAGAGAGAGAGAGCGAGGAGAGAGTGAGACGGAGAAGGGGAGGAGGAGAGGAGAGAGTGAGTAGAGAGAAGAGAGAGACTGGAGAGAGACGAGAAGAGGAGAGCGAGGAGAGAGAGAGAGCGAGAGAGAGAGAGAGTGAGAGAGATAGAGGAGGAGGGAGACGGATGAGAAGAGGAGAGTGAGAGAGAGGGAGGTGAGAGAGAGAGAGAGAGTGAGAGAGAGAGAGGAGAGAGGAGAGAGTGAGGGAGATCGTGAGAGAGAGAGGAGAGAGAGAGAGAGGGAGTGAGAGAAGAGAGAGAGAGAGAGAGTTGGAGAGAGGAAGAGTGGTGGGGAGGAGAGGAGAGAGAGATAGAGAGAGTGAGAGAGAGAGAGAGAGTCGAGTGAGGAGAGGTGAGAGAGAGAGAGAGAGAGAGGTTGAGGAGGCGTGACAGAGATGAGAGTGGGAGAGAGAGAGAGAGAGAGGGAGAGGCGACTGAGGAGAGGTGGGGAGTGGGTGGAGAGAGTGTGAAGGAGGTGATGGCGGAGAGTTGAGGTAGAGAGAGGGGTGAGAAAGAGGGGGGGTGGGGGATGGGAGTGAGTCGGTGGAAGAGTGTGAGTGTGTGGAGACGAGAGTGAGGAGAGTGGAGAGAGAGAGTGAGAGAGAGAGAGAGAGAGAGGTCGAGAGTTGAGAGAAGAGAGAGAAGTAGTGAGAGAGAGAGGAGAGTGCAGGAGAGGTGAGAGAGAGAGAGGAGGAGAGAGTGGAGGAGAGATTGAGAGGGAGAGAGAGAGGCTGAGAGAGAGAGAGAGAGGAGAGGCCTAATACTTTGTTTCAAGCACCCCCCCCCCCCCCCCCAACAAAACTCCATCAGGATATTAACTTCCGGACGATTTAAATTCAGTCAACCGTTAAACCAAGTGATCAGTTTTGTGTAACACCCCACCCCTCCCCCCCCGCTTTTTTTAACCCACAAATTACATAACAGAAAAAGTGGATTAATGAATGATAAAAAAAAAAGGAATAAATCGTGGAACCGCTTTAATTTAATCCCTCCTCCACCGGGGGGAACCAGAGTGGTCATGTATTTGTATAACCAGTAAGCAGCTCTAGCTCTTTGCGTTCAAGTGAGAATTTCATTGATAAGTCTTGAGCAATTCCATAATGTTATTCACAAATTATATTAAATGGATAATACAGATTAAGAAAGAGAGTTTGCATTTTTTTCACATTCTTGTTCGTGAAAATTAGTGCCTAATTTCTGCCTTGCTAATCATTAGAACACAATGTACTATTTGTTGTGTACTGGTTCATACTCTGGCTTCAATTCCATCCCCTTATGATTTTAACATGATTTGGTTCTGTCTGCTCCTATTTGGTGTGGAAATGACACCTTGACCTTTGAATGACTGACTTGATCCCTTAGCGTCAATCGATTGCATTGAAACCTGCCTTTAAATTCTCTCTATGCTCTCTCTCTACTCTCTCTCTCTCTCTCTCTCTCTCCTCTCTCTCTCTCTCTATCTCTCTCTCTCTCTCTCTCTCTATCTCTCTATAAATCATCTGGCACACACTAACAAGAAAACACAAGATAAGCAGAATTGTGAGCGCACGCGCACGCGCGGCGCTCTCCACACACAACACACACACACCACATCAAACCACACACACACACAAACACACTCCCACACACACACGCACGCGACACACAGACACCCACCACACACACATTATGATTAAAGATTGACAAAACGGTGTTTTCGTCTCTCATAAATACAAAAGGTTTCGGATGGATCGCGCGATTAGTTTCCTGGCTTATCTTTGACATTTGATGACAAACTTGATTTTGATTGGGATTTACTTTTATTCCTTATGATAACCCTATCTCTTATCAAAATGAAAGAGACGTGATAAATTATCTGTCCTGAAAAACTTTTGAGCTTATATTTGGTAACTGACATGGTTACCGTCATTTCATGATGATGTTACCAGACACCAAAATGGTAAAAGTCTAATGAAATCCAATAACAAATGAAATACCTATAGTGGCATGTGGGGACTATTTCAAATGTAATAATACGGCTCTATCAAACTTTGAAATTGTACAGATTTAATTGTTTCTTAGATTAATGCATCCTTACGCCAGAAATGACATGCTCAGACCAAGGAAAGTCAAGTTTCTTGAACATGCCCTTCATATTGGGAGTCGGTCTCTCTCGGCCTGAAGTTAATGTCGTATGCTGTGTGTGTTTTTGTTTTGTGTCTGTGTACTGAACCAGTTGAAAACAAATGTCTGTGTTGGAAGCTAAAATATTAGGCTTGGGTGGTTCCATAGAACAAGTCACTACCTATTGTACTCGGTTTCTCTGAACGGCAAACTTCCCCTAGATGATTTCGGGATTCTTCTACATGTTTAAAAAAATGGAAAATGTTAGTTGTGTTTATTAGCTTATGGGGTATGTTTGTGAATCTCTGAGACGACAAACTTGTCGGCAATATATACGCACGAAACTGTTGAGATAATACAACTCTTCGACCCACCACCACCACCCACCCATTTTTTAACCCCACCACTGGAGGTATCACTGTTAAAGGTGTCCTTTCATCCATGTCGGTTCATGTGGACATTGACATCTGACTTGACATGACATGGAGGACGGGGGCATTATAGGGACGGGGGCATATAGGAGAGTGGGCTTATAGGTGCCCAACGTCTCTATATGGCCCCCGGACCGTTTTGCCCCGTCTCTATATGCCCCCCCGACCCGTTTTGCCCCCGTCTCCTGCAATGGACATGACATGGACGTGACGTGACTGGACATGACATGACATCACATGACATGAGTATGACGTGACGTGACTTGCATGATATGACATGTGAAATGCACATGGCATGTGACATGTATTGAACATGACATATTGACTTGACATGACATGAGGACATGACATGTGGCCATGACATGAGACATGACATGAGACTTGACAGTGGCATGACATGTGGGCATGACAGGACAAGACGTGTGAAACATGGACGTGTGTCATGACGTTGTGACATGACATGACTTGTCTTGTATACGTGGACTTGTCATGTCTCGTGAATGTCATGTCAACATCATGAATGTGACATGAAATGTGACGTGACATAACATGTGACATGACATGTAAATGTTGGCATTGACATGTCATGTGATCACTGTTACATGTAATGTAATATTTTGTGAATTGACATGACATGACATGGAATTGCATGAACTTGACACGTTCAAAGGTCATGGACAAGTCACTGACATGTCACATGATATGTGACATGACACGTGTGATTATGACATGAACACATGAACGTCACATGACATGACGCGTCACATGACATGGACATGTCAAATGACTCATGAACATGATATTGACATTGACATGGGAATGACACATGGTCATGACACATGTCATGACAGTGACATGACAAGTAAACATGACTTGTGACATGTCATGTTAACTGACATGTGACATGACATGTGTCATGACATCCACATGTGACTTGACTTGACAGTGACGGACATGACATGGAATTGTGACCTTGAATTGACATGTCATGTGACATGAATTGACATGAGACCATAACATGAGACATGTCTGAGACATGACATGTGGAATGACCTTGTGGCTTGTCATTGTGGCATCATGACATGTGGCTTTGTCAGTGGCATTGACATGTGGCATGACATGTGGCATGACGTGTGGCTATTGACATGTGGCATGACATGTGAATAACATGTGGACATGACGGAGACATGTCCGTTGGACATGACGTGTGTCACATGACGTGTGACCATGGACATGACAATGTGACATTATCATGTCACGTGAATGTAATGTGGCATGAGATGTGACTTGACATGACATGTGACATGACATTGACATGGCATTGACCTGACATTGACAATACGGTTATTCAGCATGGAGGAGGACACAAAGTTTACATTCGTGGAGTCCCAGGCCCAGCTATCCGAGGGCTTCCATCATGCGAAAAAACTAAAAGTCGTGACAATGCAATGCAGATGTTCTGGGCTTCATGAACTTTCTGGGTACCATTCAATTCCCATCATGACGTGAGAAATCAGCCCGACTACGGGCTCTGCTGAAAGACACAGCCCAATTTTTCTGGGGAAATGCCATCACAAACATGCTCGAAAACCTCAAGCCACAGTCACAGAGAGGTCTACACTGCGATACTCAACACTGGGGTGAGGGATGGCACCAACAATGCAAGTGGATGTCAACATCAAGGGACTAGGGGCTAGCATTCTCGAGGACGCGTGAGCCTATTGGCCATATGCCTCAAGGCGCTGTCAGACGCCGAGACCAGGTATGCCTGCATCGAAACGGGAACTACTTGCCATAGTCGTTGCGTGTTCAGCGCTTCCACACATACCTGTTATGGTCGCAGTTCCATGTCATCACAGACCACAACCCCTTGGTCATGTTCATGCAGACCCCTTGACAAACCCCCCAAGCCCACCAGACTGCAACGTATGCTGCTCTGAAACTACAGGTACGACTTCACCTTGAATATCGACAGGACAGAGCATCAACCTGCCGATACATTATCCAGACTGCCAAACAAAGTCAACAACAAAAACATTGATCTGGATGTAGAGAGTGACACCTTGTCCAATGCAACGAGGAATTGCTGACCAGAATCAGCAAGGTGACAAGCATTGACCCAGTCCTCAGCCGAACCACGACCACCATTGCCCATGGATGGCCAGAGAAATATCCAGGATTACTGCCAGAAGCGCTCAGCCATAATGGTCATTCCGAGATGGAACTATAGATGAGACTGCCTCATCCTCAAAGGAGAGCAGATCATCATCTAGCTCTATGAGGCAAACATCCTGAACCAGCCCCTACTATGCACACCAAGGGAAATGGTGGAAGCGAAACTGAGAGCCAGAAACTCTGTTCTTCTGGATCTTCATCCATTCAAGACATTGAAAAGAACTGTCAGGAATGCCCCATCTGCCAAGGAGCATCAGCCTGCAAACAGCGTTGATTACACTCATGCCTCATGAAGGTCCCCAGTCACCCATGGGAGGTCTTTGGGAGTCGACCTCTTCCAACTACAAGGACTGGATTCTATATTTGTAGCGACAATACTACAGCCAAATACTTTTGTGTGTCAGGAGAGTTTGTGCAAGACACATCTTTGCAGAACACGATAGGACGCTGAAACAGTTCTTGTCAGTGAACAGGGAATACCTCAAAGGTGATAAGGACAATGGCCCCCATTCAGTCTCTCAGCCTTGCCAAATTCGACCAAAGACTGGGCATTCACCCACACCACTCTTCCCCACAAGTACCCAAGTAAAAAGGCTTCATCGAATCGACAGATCCAGTCAATCAAAGCAACCCCTGACCAAAGCATTTCAATCCCTGCTCTGCCCTGACCTTGCTATACTATGCCTTCGCACTAACCCCATCAGCCCAACACTACCCAGTCTAATGGAGATCGTTGCAGCAGGGGAAAGCAAGGCAAGAGTGCAAACACACCCTGCAGGCCAAGAACTGGACAGACCTGAGGTTTCAAAGAGAAGCTCCACCCAACGCCAATGCTGTTCAGAAGCGGTTTTACGACCAAGCAGCCAATGACCTACCTGATACTCCACCCCGGCCAGCCAGTTCGGGTTCTGGACAACTTTGGGAAGTGGCAAGAAGTGAAGTCATCAGTGTACAATGCAGAACCCATGATCCTACATCTTTTAGCCACTCCCGCAGGACAGCAACTGCGGAGTAAAGAGAAATCGGGTTCATCTCCGTGATGTCCCAATTGCAGCAGAACTGAGCCAACACTACAACCTGCAAGTGTCCAACCAGCATCAGCGGCTGAATCGCCACATGTGAAGCGTGCATGCCACTCCAATACACCACTCGTTCGGGCCGAATCAGCCAGGCCACCACAAAAAATGCGATCTTTAGAATAGTAGGTCTCAGCGACTCCAGCTGTGTCTTGGCCGATCAGAAAACCTCCGGCCCGTGTATGGGGAAGGTTTTCATCAGAATATGGAGTATTTAGCTATTTAGTAGTGTTCATTTGTCATATTTTTTTATTACAAAAAAGGGGGGGGCGGTCAGATATAACTAATGAATCTTGGATCAACACACAAAGCGGTTACATCGGACATATCCCTCTTGAAAGGCCTTGTAAAGATATCATGTGTTATAGAAGGTAAGCAACATTAAGACCCAGAAGCTAGTAGCACACTTCATAACCGTCGAACAGTGTGATACTACATTATTGTACCTCTCTAATTTAATTAGGATTGATTTTGACAGTATGTCTGTGCATTGCCATGCCAGAGCTATACATTTGACTGTTCAAAAGAGCATCATTATCTGCACATTAGATATCGGTCATGAGGGGATCTCCACTGTATTATAAAGGCCACATGTAGGCTTTTTCTTCTTCGTTCTATGTTATTTGATATTAGGATGTACCATATTGAGTTCCACAGTGGTTTGTTAATGGTGTATTATTGTAATTTACATGTATATCATTATAATCACGTTTCTTATTTTTCAAACTGAACCACCTTTTCCATAACCCTTACGTATTTGAAATTTATGTGTTTTTATTTTTTAATTAGTGTTTTATAGCTTTTTAGTCTTCATTTTGTCGTTCATGTAAAATGGGGAGATGAGAATGGTGTCTCACTCGACTCGTAGCTAGTAGCAGCGACAGACCACTCAAGATATGGGTACTTGCATAGTTTACGTATTCTGCAACGCGGCTGCGTTATGGCAGTCGGCAGACGAGGCAGTCCCAGAACTCGTCCAATGTGTTTTGGTGCCTGAATAACTACTACAAGAAACAACAAACACAGTGTTGATTGTGTCATGTTGTGGTTTGTAACAGTACCCGCTACAGAACATGACATTCTCTCTCAGAGAGAGTGAGAGAGAGTGAGGAGAGAGAGACGAGAGGAGAGGAGAGTGAGTGAGAGAGTGAGAGGAGGGAAGGAGAGAGGAAGGAGAGAGAGGAGAGAGAGAGAGAATTAAGTGTGAGGGGGGGGGGGGGGGGGTAGGATCTAGACAGCGAGGAAGGAAAGAAAGGAGAATGAAGAAAACGGGGGGCGGAGGCGATTTGGTGGTGAAAATGCATTTCATTTTCCTTCGCATTGAAAACACATTCAACCCAAAGGTATCATTTACTCGCACTGAATCCGTTGTTGTTGTCGTTGTGGTTTGTGGTCTGTCGTCCCTGTTGATTGGGTTGTCCCCTTTGTGTTGTGTTGTGTATGTGCTGGTGTGTGTGGTTACGTGTTGAGAAAGTGTGAAGGGACCTATGTATATTGCTAAAATTGAAACTATTTTTTGATCTCGGTTTTTTGTCTTGCTTTGCTAGGAATTTATAGAGGGGTTTGTTATGGTTGTTCCGCCTGTGTTTCCTTTAGGCTTACATCTTTTCTCGAGGAAGCTAGATCAAGTCCCTTAGTTGTGGGATTTGGAGACTGACTAGATGACCGTTTCCGTTTATATCTTCTCTCAACTTGGTGGGTACAAAAGCTCAAGTATCTTTTCAACTCCTTCGAAACCTGTTACATTAATAAACCCTAGGTATTTTTTATAAAAAATAAGTTTAGGCCTAGGCCCCCTCTTTCAAAAAAGAAAAAAAATAAGATCTGGGCTGAAATCTCACGTAAAAGAACCGATAAATCACATGGTGGAAAAGAACTTCTCTCTGATACAAAAAGAAAACTTCGCGTCCGGGAGAATTACTAGGCCGGGAACGTTCTCAACCCTGATCATCGATTTTGTCACGATTACATATTGGGCCTGGGTAGACAGCGACACAAAACTTACCGTCCAATGAAGATGAAACAAAACAAAACCAAACCAAAAACTCGGCAGACGGCTAATCCAAGTCCACGACGCAGGTATCCAGAGCAAAACCCAAGATTGGGATTTTCAGGAGAACACGGTCACGTCCACATAGGCTATAGGCCTAGGCCCAGGCCTACCCAGTCAGTCTCCCCTCCACGTCACGTGACACTCGCAGTTTGAAGCAATTGCAGTTTGGGGGGGCGTGACGACAAAGCGCGAGCGTGTTGAACAACGAACAGTGGCGGGGAAGTGAAAGCGTGTGTGAGGAGGTTGGGGAAGGGGTGGGGTGTGTCCGCGCAACACGCGCGCTTGGTGGTGGAGGTATGCACGCGAAAGGGGTGGGGAGACCGGAGGAAATGAACAGCGATTGGTGGAGAAGGTTTGATTGATTTATTGGTCGTTGAGTGTCCTCCACCCCCACCCCCCTCTTGCCTACCCTACCTCATACCTCCTCTCTCTCCCGCGTTTCGCGTCAACAAGGTTTGTGAGGGTGGGGGATAGGGTTAGGGTTAGGGTTTGGGATAGGGTTAGGGTTAGGGATAGGGTTGGGATAGTGTTAGGGTTAGGGATAGCATTAGGTTAGGCCGTGACTTTCTTTCCGTTGACTTTTTTCTACAATGGGTAGGGGAAGGGGTTTGGGAGAGAGAGGGGGGGGGGGGGGGGGGGGGGGGGGTAGAAATTACCAACATGTACAAAAGCCATCAACCTAACATCAAGCCAATACCTGCTCTTTTGGACTGCTCTAAAGGCAGGTGAAGACAGTGCTTCTCTGGGTCCTCCCCAGCACCTTTGGGTGTTTCTTTTTCTTCAATAAGTGTGCACATCATTAGTTTGGAGTGTTGTACAAATTTCTTTTTTAATAGCTTCGACAGTTTGTACGGGGGAAACTGTGTGGAGGGTGGAGGGGCCCTTGACAAAAAGGTGACTTCCCATTTGGTCTACTCCCATTTGGTCTACTCCCATTCGTCTTACTACTCCCATTTCGTCTATTTCCATACTGACCATACTGCAAGGCTCCCCCTGGCGTAACCAGTGTCCCCGTCTACTCCAAAGCAGAATCGATGGTCTTTAGATTAGAGTAGGGCGAAGCCCGAGAGAGGACGAAGGACGAATGAACGAAGGCCGTTAGGCCAAGTCGTGCTCACACATTTCTGTGTAGGCGAAATGGGAGTAGACTCTAAAAATGTGTGAGCACGACTTGCTTCTTTCTCTTGGAAACACCAAAGACTGTACGCCCTACACCGACTGGCTTCCCCACCCACCTCCCCCTCCCTCCCCCTCTACGATAAACCAAACCACCCAAGACGACAAGGTCACTTCTTTGTCTTCTTTTTTTTCCCCTCTGCAGTGAGTGAAACCAGCCCAGCGCTGTCGCCCTCACGGGGAGATGTAGTGAGTGTCTCCATTTCCTCAGTTCGTCAGTGCCACAGATAAGGCGATCCATGGCAGAGTACAGGCGGTGCTACACGCTGATTGATGCGAACAATAGCTCGCTCAACTGTTGTGCGTGTTGAACTCGGAGCGAAGTTGTAGTTTCTCTCTTTTCGGTTGGTTGGGTTGCGGATTGGTGTCATCAGCCATGGGCCGTAGCATGTAGGCACTGTCTCCAAGGAAAATGCCATCTAGATGTCTGTGATGTCTTTCCATGGAAGCAAAGAGACTTGAATGGCGCAGTATGGCAGCATCATGAACGGATCCAGGCCATTTGAAATGACATCAATGAAGATCAGGTCAGCATTGCAGACTACCTGAATATGTACCAACCAAAAAAAAGCAAGCATGATGTCATGTCACATGTCATGTCATTCATGTCACATGTCATGTCATTAGTCACATTTATATCACATGTCATGTCATGTCACAGTATGTCATGTCATGCACATGTCATGTGTGTCATGTCAGCATGTACATTTGTCCCTATGTCCGTGTCATTCACGTTCATGTCACATGTCATGTCACATGTCACGTCCATGCATGTCACATGTCATGTCATGTCATGTCACCATGTCCATGTCA
>CM031616.1:69897373-69904873 GCA_018398815.1 Conus ventricosus
CAAAAGAGGACAGGAGAGAGAGAGAGAGTAAGGGGGAGAAACACAGCAAAAGAGGACAGAGAGAGAGAGAGAGAGTAAGGGGGAGAAACACAACAAAAGAGGACAGAGATAGAGAGAGAGTAAGGGGGAGAAAACACAGCAAAAGAGGACAGAGAGAGGAGAGAGAGAGAGTAAGGTGGAGAAACACAGCAAAAGAGGACAGAGAGAGAGAAAGGCGAAGAAACACAGCAAAACAGGACAGAGAGAGAGAGAGAGAGAGTAAGGCGGAGAAACACAGCAAAAGAGGACAGAGAGAGAGAGAGAAGTAAGGCGGGAGAAACACAGCAAAAGAGGACAGAGAGAGAGAGAGAGAGTAAGGCGGAGAAACACAGCAAAAGAGGACAGAGAGAGAGAGAGAGAGTAAGGGGGAGAAACACAGCAAAAGAGGACAGAGAGAGAGAGTAAGGGGGAGAAACACAGCAAAAGAGGACAGAGAGAGAGAGAGAGAGAGAGTAAGGGGGGAGAAACACAGCAAAAGAGGACAGAGAGAGAGAGAGAGAGTAAGGGTGAGAAACACAGCAAAAGAGGACAGAGAGAGAGAGAGTAAGGGGGAGAAACACAGCAAAAGAGGACACAGAGAGAGAGGAGAGGAGAGAGAGAGTAAGGCGGGAGAAACACAGCAAAAGAGGACACAGAGAGAGAGAGAGAGTAAGGGGGAGAAACACAGCAAAAGAGGACAGAGAGAGAGAGAGAGTAAGGGGGAGAAAACACAGCAAAAGAGGACAGAGAGAGAGAGTAAGGGGGAGAGAAACACAGCAAAGAGGACAGAGAGAGAGAGAGTAAGGGGGAGAAACCAGCAAAAGAGGACAGAGAGAGAGAGAGAGAGTAAGGGGGAGAAACACAGCAAAAGAGGACAGAGAGAGAGAGAGAGTAAGGGGGAGAAACACAGCAAAAGAGGACAGAGAGAGAGAGAGAAAGGGGGAGAAACACAGCAAAAGAGGACAGAAGAGAGAGAGAGAAGTAAGGCGGAGAAACACAGCAAAAGAGGACAGAGAGAGAAGGAGAGTAAGGGGAGAAACACAGCAAAAGAAGACATAGAGAGAGATAGAGAGAGAGAGTAAGGGGGAGAAACACAGCAAAAGAGGACAGACAGAGAGAGAGAGAGAGAGAGAGAGAGAGAGGTATAGGGGGAGAAACACAGCAAAAGAGGACAGAGAGAGTAAGGGAGAAACACAGCAAAAGAGGACAGAGAGAGAGAGAGAGAGAGAGAGAGTAAGGGGGAGAAACACAGCAAAAGAGGACAGAGAGAGTAAGGGGGAGAACACAGCAAAAGAGGACAAGAGAGAGAGAGGTCAGGGGGAGAAACACAGCAAAAGAGGACAGAGAGAGTAAGGGGGGAGAAACACAGCAAAAGAGGACAGAGAGAGAGAGTCAGGGGGAGAAACCAGCAAAAGAGGACAGAGAGAGAGAGAGAGAGAGAGAGAGAGAGAGAGAGTAAGGGGGAGAAACACAGCAAAAGAGGACAGAGAGAGAGAGAGAGAGAGAGAGTAAGGGGGAGAAACACAGCAAAAGAGGACAGAGAGAGAGAGAGAGAGTAAGGGGAGAACACAGCAAAAGAGGCAGAGAGAGGAGAGAGAGAGTAAGGGGAGAAACACAGCAAAAGAAGACAACAGAGAGAGAGAGAGAGAGAGAGAGAGTAAGGGGAGAAACAGCAAAAGAGGAGAGATGAGAAGAGAGAAACGAGAAAACTCAAAAGAGGACAGAGAGAGAGAGAGAGAGAGAGTAAGGGGGAGAAACAGCAAAAGACGACAGAGAGAGAGAGAGAGAGAGTAAGGGGGAGAAACACAGCAAAGAGAGAGAGAGAGAGAGAGAGGCGGAGAAACACAGCAAAGAGACAGAGAGAGTAAGGGGAGAAACACAGCAAAAGAGGACAAGAGAGAGAGAGAGTAAGGGGAGAAACACGCAAAAGAGAAGAAGAGGAAGAGAGAGAGAGAGAGAGTAAGGGGGAAGAAACACAGCAAAAGAGGACACAGAGAGAGAGAGAGAGAGTAAGGGGGAGAAAACACAGCAAAAGAGGAGGGAGAGAGAGAGAGAGAGTAAGGGGGAGAAACACAGCAAAAGAAGACACAGAGAGAGAGGAGAGAGGAGAGAGAGTAAGGGGGAGAAAACAGCAAAAGAGGACAGAGATAGAGAGAGAGAGAGAAAGGGGAGAAACACAGCAAAAGAGGACAGAAGAGAGAGAGAGAGAGTAAGGGGAGAAACAGCAAAAGAGCAGGAGAGAGAGGAGTAAGGGGGAGAACCAGCAAAGAGGACACAGAGAAGAGAGAGAGAGAGTAAGGCGGAGAAACACAGCAAAAGACAGAGGAGTAAGGGTGAGAACCAGCAAAGAGACGAGAGAGAGAGAGAGAGTAAGGGGGAGAAACACAGCAAAAGAGGACAGAGAGAGAGAGAGAGTAAGGGGGAGAAAACACAGCAAAAGAGGACACACAGAGAGAGAAAGAGAGAGAGAGAGAGAGAGAGAGAGAAAGGCGGAAACACAGCAAAAGAGGACAAGAAGAGAGAGTAAGGGGGAAAACAGAGCAAAAGAGACACAAGAGAGAGAGAAAGAGAGAGAAGGGGAAAGAGAAACACAGCAAAGAGGACAGAGAGAGAGAGAGAGTAAGGGGGAGAAACACAGCAAAAGAGGACAGAGAGAGAGAGAGTAAGGGGGAGAACACAGCTAAAGGGACAGAGAGAGAGAGAGAGAGTAAGGGGAGAAACACAGCAAAAGAGGACAGAGAGAGAGAGAGAGAGGAGGTAAGGGGGAGAAACACAGCAAAAGAGGACAGATAGAGAGGAGTAAGGGGAGGAAACACAGCAAAGAGAGAGAGAAGAGAGAGAAGAGAGAGAGTAAGGCGGAGAAACACAGCAAAAGAGGACAGAGAGAGAGAGAGAGTAAGCGAGAACACAGCAAAAGAGGACAGAGAGAGAGAGAGAGAGAAGGCGGAGAAACACAGCAAAGAGGACAGAGAGAGAGAGAGAGTATGGGGAGAAACACAGCAAAAGAGGACAGAGAGAGAGAGAGAGAGAGTAAGGGGAGAAACACAGCAAAAGAGGACAGAGAGAGAGAGAGAGAGAGTTAAGGGGGAGAAAACACAGCAAAAGAGGACACGAGAGAGAGAGAGTAAGGGGGAGAAACACAGCAAAAGAGGACGAGAGAGAGAGAGAGAGAGAGTAAGGGGGAGAAACACAGCAAAAGAGGACAGAGAGGAGAGAGAGAGTAAGGGGGAGAAACACAGCAAAAGAGGACAAGAGAGAGAGAGAGAGTAAGGGGGAGAAACACAGCAAAAGAGGACAGAGAGAGAGAGAGGAGAGAGAGTAAGGCGGAGAAACACAGCAAAAGAGGACACAGAGAGAGAGAGAGAGAAGGGAGAAACACAGCAAAAGAGGAAGAGGAGAGAGAGTAAGGCGGAGAAACACAGCAAAAGAAGGACAAGAGAGAGAGAGAGTAAGGGGGAGAAACACAGCAAAAGAAGACACAGAGAGAGAGAGGAGAGAGAGTAAGGGGAGAAACACAGCAAAAGAGGACAGAGAGAGAGAGAGTAAGGGGGAGAAACACAGCAAAAGAGGACAGAGAGAGAGAGAGAGTAAGGGGGAGAAACACAGCAAAAGAGGACAGAGAGTGGGAGAGAGTAAGGGGGAGAAACACAGCAAAAAGAGGACAGAGAGACAGAGAGAGAGGAGAGTAAGGGGGAGAAAAAACAGCAAAGAGGCAAGAGAGAAGAGAAGGAGACAGAAAAAGGAGAGGAGAGGAGGGAGAAAGGAAACACAGCAAAAGAGGACAGAGAGAGAGAGAGAGAGTAAGGGGGAGAAACACAGCAAAAGAGGACAGAGAGAGAGAGAGTAAGGGGAGAAAACACAGCAAAAGAGGACAGAGAGAGAGAGGAGAGAGAGAGAGAGGAGAGAGAGAGGGGGAGGCAGAGAGACTGTCAGACAGAGACTAGATAGAGAGAAGTAGAGAAGAGACAGAGAGAGAGATAGGAAAGATAAAGAGGGTGGGGGAAAGAGAGAGAGAGAGAGAGAGAGGAGAGAGAGAGAGAGAGAGAGAGAGAACGGATACAGAGAAAGAAAGAGAAATAGGAGAAGACAAAGAGTGAGATGGATGACAGAGATACAGGAGACAGACAAGAAAGATGGATGGGAGAGAGAGAGTAAAGAAAATAGAGAGACCGAGAAAGGCAGAGAGAGGAGAGAGAGGAGATAGATTGAGAAGAGAGACAGGACACAGAGAGAGAGAGAGGGGGAACGGCAGAGAGGTGAGACAGAGAGGAGAGACATATACAATAGAGACGGAATGGGGGGGGGGGGGGGGGGGGGGGCGGGGGGGCAGCCGCAGAGACAGAAAAAAAGAGCAGCAAGAGATAAAAGAGGCACAGAGATACGGGAGATTCACAGACAGAGGAGACAAACAGAGAGCCAGAGAAGACAGAGTGAGAGCGACAGACAGACACGACAGACCGATGGACAGACAGACAGACAAAGAGAGACAGAGAGAGGAGATAGAAAACAGAGGCAGACAGAGAGAGGAGACAGAGAGAGGGGGGAGTCAGAGAAATTTGAGACAGAGAGAGAGAGAGAGAGAGAGAGGAGATGGGGATATAGAGAGGAGAATCTGTTTATCTGTCTCTCTATTTATCTTTGTCTACCTACCTACCTACCTACCTATCTATCTGTCTCTCTCTCTCTCTCTCTCTCTCTCTCTCTCTCTCTCTCTCTCTGTCTACCTACCTATCTATCTGACGGTCGGTCAGTCTATGTGTGTGTGCGTCTGTCTATCTCTCAATACAGTCAGCCAGTCAAGGGAGGAGCCTGACGTAGGTGGTCAAAGTCGACACAAGACAGGCGTAAACAAAGGGCCAGTGCCCAAGACGGCCCTCCCCGCTCTGACAGGCTGTCCGCCAACAACTGTCGTGTCATGTACACTGCAACACCCTCCTCTTTAACTCTCTCCCCCCCCCCCCCACCCCCACCCTTCCTCCACTACCCCTACCCTCTTTTTTGGTTTGTGTGTTTGTTGTTGTTGTTTATTGATCTTTGTTGAATGACTGTTACAATGGTGGGGGGAACAGAAAATGGGTTTGTCAATGCTCGTTTCTCTCTCACAAATGAATGTTGTTCCATGGAATATAGAGGGGTGGGCATGTGTGAAAGGAGAAGACTTTGTTAATGAAGAAGAAATGGAGAAATACTGAGGTGGTTTTTTTTTTCAGTGTCATGTAAAATGAAGGTCTGTTTTGAATTAACTCTTTGAGGCTTGCTTCTTCTTTTTTTTTTAATTATTGAAAATGTCTTGATTTTTAAAAATCATGTTTTGGTCTTGATCCCGAAAATTAAGTGGATGGCTGCTATTCCAAGAGATGAGATGTGCAGAGGTGTGTTGTGTGTGTGTGTCTGTGTGTGTGTGTGTGTGTGTGTGTGTGTGTGTGTGTGTGTGTGTGTGGTGTGTGTGTGTGTGTCGGTGTGTGTGTGTGTGTGTGTGTGTGTGTGTGTGTGTGTGTGGGGTGTGTGTGTGTGTGTGTGTGTGTGTGACAGAGACAGACAGACAGACAGAAAGAGACAGAGAGGTAGATACAAACAAAGACAAATATATTCCTGGGGGAAAAAACATAATTAAAGCCGAGTAACTAAGACACTAATATTCATGGAAAAATACCGTTAAATAGAAGTAACTAAGAGAAAATATTCCTGGAAAAAAAAAACATCAAGAAAGAGAAGTTACTCGGAGACAAATGTTCCTAGAAAAAAACATCATTAAAGAGAAGTAACTTAGAGACAACTATTCCAAGTAAAGTCATGTAAAGAGTCGTAACTAAGAGACAAATGTTTTCAGGAGAAATCGTTAAGGGAAAGTAACTTAGAGATGAGTATTTCCAGTACTGTCATCTAAAGAGTCAGCAACTAAGAGACATCTGTCTTCCTGGAAAAACATCAATAAAGAGAAACAACTAAGAGATAACTATTCCAAGTAAAATCATTTTAATTGTTGTAACTAAGAGACAAATTTTTTCAGGAAAAAAGTCATTCAAAGAAAAGTAACTAAGAGACAACTATTCCAAGTCAGTTCATTTCAAGAGTAGTAACCAAGAGAGAAATGTTGTCATGAAAAGTCATTAAAGAAAAGTAACTTAGAGACAACTGTTCCAAGTAAAGTCTTTTAAACAGTAGTAACCAAGAGAGAAATGTTGTCATGAAAATCATTAAAGAAAAGTAACTTAGAGACAACTATTTCAAGTAAAGTCTTTTAAACAGTAGTAACCAAGAGACAAATGTCATGAAAAATCATTAAAGAAATAACTGTTCCAAGTGAAGTGGTTTAAAGAGTAGTAACCAAGAGACAAATGTTCTTAGGAAGAAAAAAAAACATAAAGAAACAAGTAAGAGACAACTATTCCAAGGAACATTATTTAATGAGTAGTAACTTAGCGACAAATTTTTCAAGGTAAACAAAAAATGTAATGGAAAAGAAGCAGCTAAAAGACACATCTTCCAACAACAACAAAAAGTCATAGAAAATAATGAAAGAGAAAAAAGCTAAGAGACACATCTTCCAAAAAAGTCATGGAAAGTAGTGAAAGAGAAAGAGCTAAGAGACACATCTTCCCCCCAAAAAAATCATAGAAAGTGATGAAAGAGAAATAGCTAAGAGACACATCTTTAAAAAAAAAAGTCGTAGAAAGTAATGAAAGAGAAATAGCTAAGAGACACATCTTCAAAAAAAAAAAAATCATAGAAAGTGATGAAAGAGAAATAGCTAAGAGACACATCTTCAAAAAAAAAAAATTTTAGAAAGTAAATTGAAAGAGAAATAGCTAAGAGACACATCTTAAAAAAAGAAAGAAAAACAAGAAAGGTCATGGAAGTAATGAAAGAAATAGCTAAAAGACACATCTCCCCCCCCCCCCCCCCCCCCCCCCCCCCCCCCCCCCCCCCCCAAAAAAAAAAAAAAAGTCATAAAAGGAAATAAGAGGGTCTCACTCGGTAAGCCAGGAGAGTGTGGACATGGTACAGTGTACAATCATACTCCTGCTTAAAAACACACAGGTTTTTTTTTCAGTGTTTTCCCCCTCCACCCTCATACATGATCTCATCCCCCCCCCCCCCCCCACCCTCTCAGAGGAAAAAAAAAACAACCAACCATCCACAAGGTCCTCTCCTCTTCTGTTGTCATCATTGTCGCTGTTGTTGTTGTCTGTGGGCGGACAGGTGGAGAACATGGAGGACATCCAGTCGGAGCAGCTGCTGAGCGTGTCCTCTGGGAAGCCCTTCATCAAGCCGCAGGGGCTGAGGACCACCGTGGAGGTGCGGGCTAATTGGGGCCGCGCCCGCAAGCAGTACGGCCCCGGGGCCACGGACATCGGCGTCAACGTGCTGAAAAACCCCAAAGTCAACGTGAGTGCTGTCCAGTGGCCTTTTACACAAACACACGCGCGCACACACACACGCTCACAACACACACACACACACACACACACCACACACACA
>CM031616.1:69909873-69912373 GCA_018398815.1 Conus ventricosus
GCCGCTGTCTGTTTCCTGCTTGCTCTCTTTCTTGCTGACTCTTGTTTCTTTCTCTGTTTCTTTCTGTCTCTGTCTGTCTGTCTGTCTGTCTGTCTGTCTCTCTCTCTCTCTCTCTCTCTCTCTCTCTCTCTCTCTCTCCTCTTTTTTCTGTTTCACATTTCTTGACATCTCTCTCTGTCTCTTTCTTAAACACTTACACTCACGCACGCATGCATGCACACACACACGCACATTTACTCGCCAGTACACACAAACACATGCACAAACTGACAGTCACACACACATACGGTCATGCACACACACACACACACACACACACACACACACACACACACACACACACACACACACACACACACATTTACTCACAAGTACACACCACACACACACACACACACACACACACACACACACACACACACACACACACACAAACTGGTATGCACACATACATACAGTCATGCATGCAAGCACACCCATGCACATGCATATGTGCTCTTTGCGCACATGCACACACACACACGCACGCACATGCGTGCGCGCACACACACACACACACACACACACACACACACACACACACACACACACACACACACACACTCGCACTCAAGAGGAATGAGGTCACTGCCCTAGCAGCTTGTGTGTCTTTTGCAGGTCTTGCTTACAACATTCACTTCATGTCACGAGAGAAAAGAAAACAGAAAAAAAAAGAAAGAAAGGAAGAAAAAAAATGAAAGAAAGAAAAGAGCAGTCACTCAGAATGTATACACACAGGCCATTTTCTTTTAGACCCATTTTTATCATTCACAAGGTGATTAGAAGCTCCATGGGTGCATTCTCATGTCATGTAGGCCTACCACTCACAGTGAAACATGTTCTTTTAGAAGAATGTTGTGAGACTTGCATATGTTGTGAGATAAGATAAGATAATGTTGCTTATAGCCCAGCCGAGCATATGAGACTTGCATTCTATCAGACACAAACACTTAATAGCAGATTCCGTGAAGACCCTGTTCAGAGTTGTCCCCCCTGATGTTTTTTTTTTTTAATTTCTGGAAGAGATCGACATTAATTTTTTTTTTTTTTAATCTGATCTGATATGTTAGGGAAGAAGGATTTTTTAAAAACAAAATTTCTGGTTGTGTTTAGGTGTATTTTAATGAGTTGAGTGTGTGTGTTGTTTTTGTGTGTGTGCGTGCGTGCATGTGTGCGTGCATGCATGCGTGTGAGAGAGCGCGTGCGTGCGTGCGTGCGTGTGTGCATGTGTGTGTGTATTTGCTTAATATGACTCGAGAGTAACCTTCAGTGCTGTCACAGCCCTGATAATGACCCTCTGCGCTCGACTGGGCTCTAAGCAGCCTTATCTCTCCCTCTGTCTCTCTCTGTCTTTCTGTCGACCTTATTGAGCCAGTCCTCATCGAACACCCCCATGCCTCACTCCTGTGTTTCTGTGGCAGGTGGATCCTTTCGGCCCACCAGAACTGGCTCTGCCCTTGACTCAGGGTGAAGACTTGAAGGCCACCAGCACAGCCTGAATCAGCTGACAGCAAGCGTCAGCGTCAGATGACCATCTTCACCAACCTGCAAGCAACACCAGCCGAGAATTTCTCTTTCTTTTATTGCAAAAAAACCCCAAGAAAACCCACTAAAGACTGTTCGCTGATGTCCCAGAAACGATAGGCTTGCTTTCCAGCAGAATGTAGTCTTCAGACTGGAAATGGAATACTTGGAATGAGGATTATAGTCATCTGACCACGAACCATTGTCTTCAGGACCATGTACCTTTTCCATCTCCCTCTCTCTCCACCACTCCCCCATCCCACCTCCTGCTCTCCCTGCCCAACCCCCCCCCCTTCCCCCCTTTCTGCTGCTGTCTCTCCCTTCCCCCCCTCTCTCTGTCTCTCTCTCTCTCTCTCTGTGTCTCTGTCTCTCTCTCTCTGTCTCTCTCTCTCTCAATCTCTCTCTCTCTCTCTGTCTCTCTCTCTCTCTCTCTCTCTCTCTCTCTCTCTCTCTCTCTCTCTCTCTCTCTCTCTCCTCTTGCTTGCATGTGCTCTAGATTCTGAGGGATTTAGGACACGAGAGGGACACAGGACATGTAAGAAGACACGAGAGGGACACAGGACATGTAAGAAGACAGGGACATTAGGATTGCATGAGGAGAGGGAGATTGATTGAGAAGTAAAAAATAGTTGAGACAAGTTGATTTTTTTTTTTTTAACAAGTTACGAACTGACTTTTAGAACCATCTAAGACTATTGCTTTTTAAAGAGGCATTGTACTTTGGACTTGATGTATTTACAAACAGTTTATACAGAGCATTTTTTTTATTACCATTGTACATGTACACAATTGTATCAGTTTTATATGACCCAAAATATACTTGTGATTTCCACAAAAAAAATTGTATTAAAAGGGAAAGAGTATCAGCTTCACCATTTGATGTCATTGTGAAGGTCATACACTCTGCTGTTACAATGCCATGTGTAAATGTAGCATG
>CM031616.1:69917373-69932373 GCA_018398815.1 Conus ventricosus
TTGCCTGTTGTGTTGCAGTATTTAGACCCTTGCGTGGGATTGATTTAATTTATTTGGGTAAAAAACAACAACAAGCAAACAGATTTGAGTTTGTGTGTTCTCAGCAGTTTGGTACAGATTCAATTCATCAAATATTATTTTTTACATGTAACCTTTTTTTTTTCTAACAAACCCACACACCGCGACAAATTAACACAACTCAGAGATTTTTTTGAGTTTAATAGTAATTAAGTTTCTTCACAACTTTCCATTCTATCCTTCCACCCAGCAGTGATATCAATTCAGTTAAGACGTTTAGATTACTACAGCCCAAGTATGGCCCTCACTGTTGGTCAAAAGCCAGCCAAAAATGCATTGTTTGAATTGGGAACATATGCTGATGTTGCATTCAGCTGATGTGTTTGGCGTGCAGTGTTGTGAATGAAATTGCTCCTTAAGTACTCCCCAAAATGACAAGCCTTTTACTACAGGTCTTTTGGAGATAAGGTACCCGGACACTGAATATTTCATGTAGTTCTCTCAGGCGACATTTAACAGCTTTAATTGCTGTAATAAGTCCAGGAGACATATAACAGCCAGGATGTGAATATTTACTGTAATTTGTTCAGGAGATTTATAACATCCAAGACGTGAATATTTACAGTAATTCCTTTAGGTGGCATATGACAGCCAACATGTGACTATTTACCATAATTCTTTAAGGAGATAAAACAGCTGTAAAGCAAATGTTTACGGCAATCATTGTAATTCCTTCTGGTGATATACGGTAGGCAGGAAATGATTGTTTTGTTTCGTTCCTTCAGGAGAAGGAAGCCAAGAAGTGACTACTTACCGTAAAACTGGATTATGAATCTTTACTGTAATTCCTTCAGCAAATATAACAGCAGGAAGGTGAGTATTTACTGTGATTTATTCAGTAGATCTGTAACATCAGGGAACTGGATAATTACTGGTATTCATTCAGGAGATACATGACATGTAGGCTAGGAAAATTTCATGAAATTTCTCCTGCAAATTTACCAGCCAGCAAATGCATTTTTACCGCAATTTCCTAAGGAAATGCAACAAGCCGTGAGGTGAATGCTTAATTTTTTTTTTCAGGCGATCAGTAACGACTTTAAAGTGGCTATTTACAGAAACTTCTTCTGCATATTCATAATTGTTCAAAGTGAATATTTTTCTTCTTGTGTTCCAAACATTCACAACTGCCAAGCAGTGAACATCTACAGCAAAACACCTACTGTAATTCCTTCAGGAGATTCAACAGCCAGAAAATTGATATTCACTGTATTTCTTTCACATATAACAGTGCTCCTCCACCCCCACGGCACTCCTCTCTCTCACCACTACTAATATATAATCAGAGAACATTAAAGAAGGCAGTTGCCTCAGGGTTTTGTGGCAAGTTATTTGATTTTTCTATTGAAATGTTTCTGCAACCCATCGTGGTGATGGTGCATATTCAGAGATGCCTTTTTGTCTTGTCCGTGGTGAGCTACTGCCAGTCTGACGTGTTTCTGTGCCGCTTTTCCTAGCCTTGGTTTTTCTTAGTTGTGTGATCGTTCAGCGTTAACTGCTCCATGTCTGTTGTTTTTACTTGGTAGTTTAAGTTGACGCTGCAGCTTAGCGTCGAAGGTTCCTATTAAACGGTGATACCGCAACTCCTCCAAGTGTGGGATGCTATAAAAGACCAACACCTGGTGGCTACGATGTGAATCTGATTCATTCTCTCTCTCTCTGTGTCTGTCTGTCTCTCTGTTCCTCTCTCTTTCTGTCTCTGTCTGTCTTTCTGTTTGTCTGTCCCGCTCTCTCTTTCTCTTTCTTTCTCTCTCCTCAGAGAGAAGAGAGAGAGGGAGCACCCACAGCATGCAAGCTGATAGATTCGGACCCTGATGTCTTCCATTTTCACCGAAAGAATTCAGCGTAAACATTAAAAAAAATCATCCTGAAAAGGCAGATTATCAGTCTAGCCTTTGAGGCGAAAATGGCGTTGGAGAGAGTTCATTTCCGGTGCCCCTGATTCCTTTATGTCCATGAGGAACGAAATTAAAATCTTTATAGTGTGTGTCTATATGTGTATTATTCATACGTGCAAACACGCAATGCCATTAAAGGGGAAAATGATGGCATGACTTATCATCTACAAAATTCCATTGACATTGATGGCACGGGTCATACGTCACAGTTCATTTATTTTCAGATATGACGCTGGAATATAAGTTTGGAGGTAAAAATTTCCATTTTGATTCATACAACGCCTGCCTACCTTGCGCTGAAGAGATCTAAGCTAAGTGACAAACTCGTTCATTTTCATTGTCCTATTTGTTTGTGTCTTGCCTGAAGAAGACCTAGGAGGTCGAAACGTGTCGTGTTTTGTCTTGTGACTCGTTTGTCCATGTTTCTCTTGGCGGTTCGCTAACATTTATTTCAGATTTGGAGGTAAAAATAGAGAAGTTACTGCATGACTTGACATCAAACTTATGTTTGTATTCCTGTCCCTGATTTTCTTCCTCTTCACGTTGCTGCTAATGTGTTGTAATGTATGTACGTATGTATGCTGGATGTTGACCATTCTTTCATCCTCAAGAATTTTTCTATCCGTCCGTTGGTGAGGATGATAATTATTGGAACTGATGTCGGATTTATGAAGGTAAAAACAAAAAAATTCCCCTACTGTGCCTGCCCCACTCCCTGTCTGTCTGGCTGGCTGTCACTCTCTCTCAGTCACATCACTTTATGCGCACGTGCGTCCATATTCATAACTACGTGGGTGAGATTTCAAAGAACCTCAATTTCTTCAAACCTTACAACCCCCAATTACCACCCCACTCCCACTCATACTCTGTCTCGAACCATCATTCCCTGCCCCCCTCCCCCATCTCCACCCCCCACCCCTCCCTCTCCTCCTGCCCCTGCCCCCTTCTAGCCTCTCCCTATTCCGCCCCCGTCAACATGTAATGGTTGTCTTCCAGACGTTGTCTGGTGAACTGGCGGTCACACGATGTGTGACATCCGATCTGCAAAGGAGTGGCCAGCACCGGAAGTGGAAGCTGGGGTGGGGATAGTCTGTGTGTGTGTGTGTTGTTTGTTTGGTGTGTGTGTGTGTTGTTTGTTTGGTATGTGTGTGTGTGTGTGTGTGTGTGTGTGTTTGTTTCTTTGGTGTGTGTGTGTGTGTTGTTTCTTTGGTGTGTGTGTGTGTGTGTGTGTGTGTGTGTTGTTTCTTTGGTGTGTTGTGTGTGTGTGTGTTTGTTTCTTTGGTGTGTGTGTGTGTGTGTGTGTGTGTGTTGTTTCTTTGGTGTGTGTGTGTGTGTGTTGTTTCTTTGGTGTGTGTGTGTGTGTGTGTGTTGTTTCTTTGGTGTGTGTGTGTGTGGGAAGGGAGCTGGGATGGGAGGGACATTGTGGGGGGGGGGGGGGGGGGGGCGCATAGAGTCCACAGGAAGCAAATGCGAGCCTGTCGCAAGCTTTGATCTGCCTGGATGAAAACAAAAACAAAACAACAAAAAAACTGAGTGTACTTTTGTGAAGGTCGTCTCACCTGAGGCATTTTCAGTTTCGTCTCAAAACGGCATATGTGGTCTTTGATGCCTAATTGACATCAAACATCAAAAGAAGTAGAAGAAGAAGAATGGTTCCAACTAGTTAACAGTCGCTCTTTTATATTGCTCTGTCTGTCTGTCTGCCTGTCTCTAGCCCTCTCTGCCTGTCTCTCTGTCTGTGTCTGTCTCTCTGCCTCTGTGTGTGTGTGTGTGTGTGTGTGTGTGTGTGTGTGTGTGTGTGTGTGCGCGTGCGAGCGTGTGCGTGCGTGTGCGTGTGTGTGTGTGTGTGTGTGTGTGTGTGTGTGTGCACTGTATGATTATAGATTAGACAGCATTTTGATTCCTTCACAGGAAACGAAAGTATCAAGAAGTTATTAGAGCGGTTTCAACTCAATCATTAATCCATAAAAGACAATAACATTGATGCTTCTGCAGTCTTCCTCGCTTACTTTTTCCAACAACACACATTCAGGAATTCTACCTCTAAAATGGAAGCTCGGTTATCACAAAGCAATTCTTATGTTTAAAATAATGACTGATCGCGCCCCTATAAAAAATAAACTAGAACCAAAATCAATGCGCCACGTTTAGAAGATCAAAGATTTCAACTGCATATAATAATGTACACAGGCCTTTGCGTTTAAAAGAAAAGTGTCATACGCGCCTACTGGCGAACTGCTCTCTAAACACCAGTTACTTCCTGTGATCGATAATCGAACACTGTTTTATGCAGTCATATATGTATATGCGTGTATCTATGAGTATGGAGAGAGGGGAAGATAAGAATGAGTGTGTGTGCGTGCGCACACGCACGTATGTATGCTGGGTGTTGACCATTTGGAATTCTATTGCGGTGTTCATATTGATTTTTTTTTTGTCACTGATATTTGTTTCTTTTGATAAATGTTGTTTGTGCTTTACCTATAATACTTTATATGATGTGTTTGATTGTAGGGGATGCTTGTATAGTTGTATATTCATATGTAAGCGTGGTTATGTGTACATGCTGCGTTGAATGAAGATTGTGCTTTCCAGACATACGTTTAGGAAAGCGGTGGGGGAGTGGCAGGAAGGGTCTGGTTTGCTTCCTAAAATTTCTATTTCTTTTCTTCTTCTTTCCCATTTTATAATCATTTTAGTTCATCTTTTAGAGCAAGATATACGGAAGCCTATTGTGTGTTTACTCTTTTCCCTCATTAAATCTCTCTCTCTCTCTCTCTCTCTCTCTCTCTCCTCTCTCTCTCTCCTCTCTCTCTCTCTCTCCGATACAAGCGTGATGGGTTTTATGACGTCTGAAACTAAGCAAAAAACAAAAACAAAAAAGAAAAGAAAAAGAAAACCTGCCATTAAACTAACTGGAATAGAACATCAATCTGAACAAGGCTTCCGAGATGGAAAACCAAAAACAAAACCCAAAAAGTGTTCAGAGTGATATGTTCACTATACTGATGGCAAAGCCAGGAGATTCTCTGATTTGAGAACATTCCATTGACATGTGTCGGCTGCGACGAACAAAGGGCCTCTGATTCAGTTTTAGAAACATACCAGTCTGAGCCTCCCCTCCGGTCCCCTTCCTCTTCTTTAGAACCACCTCCACCCCTGCCCCCATCTTCTCGCCATTCATTGGACATTACGAGAGGAAACGGGGGTTGTAAATTTGATCAGTTTCTTCATTTTCTCCTCCTCCTCTTCTTTTTTTTTTTGTCGTTTCTTCTTTTTCTTCTTCTTCGTCTTCTTCTTCTTCTTACTTTCTTTGAAAAAATTCCAGAGAGAGAGAGTGAGAGAGCAGAAAATCTTCAGAGGAGAGGCCGCCCCCACGCTTAGTGACGCGGCTCCCAACTTTTTTGTTGTTGTTTTGTTCACCCTAGAGGTCGTTCTTAATAGTGCAAACCTTTTAGATCGCGAACCCACTTTCGCGGAGTTTACAACCCCGGCGATCTTGTTGCTCTTAATTGCCCGATCTTTCGGTTTGCGAATCAACATCAGCGAGGTTCACAAATCAAGCCGAACTTAGGTCCGCAGTGGGAAGATAGGAGGAGGCTGGGGCAATTGGTTCAGCATGGGAAAAACGAAACAAACCCAAGCTGAATTTTATTGTATTGTCTTTTAAGTGGTGAGAGAGAGGGGTGGCCAGAAAATCATTGTACAGATATACCCGAGCGAAGCCGGGTACACCGGCTAGTAAATCTATAAAATCGACCTCACACCCAATTCAAAACAGTTCCGAGTTCAGCAGACGGAGCACCGTAGCTGAGGGGAGCACCAGCGAACGGTTCCCTCCCTTGAGAAAAAAAATCATCCAAACACAGACTAAGATTCAAACTTTTATTGCGAGTTCTTAGTTCCTCGTCATTTTCGAATCATCTCGTAATTCGGGAGCTTAGTTATGACAGAGACAACGTACAGTTCGTCGCTAGTTGGAGATCTAGATTCGCGAATCTATGGTTTATTCAGTATAGGGTCGAATCTCTGCAGCGCCAAAAAACCGACAGCAAAAGCGGCTCAAGGAGTCATGAACTGGATGCGGCCCGGCCCCTGCGGAGTGTACGGACCGAAATGCTGGTCTGAGGAGTTTCTTCTTTGAAGATCTTCACCTGCCAAGCTTTCCTTGGATCTATTCCTACCAATATGTCCATTCTGATGATCTGTCTCGTAATAAATGAGATGATGGAGACAAGACAGATATCAGACCTCAATTTACCAATAAACCGAACTGTTTAGCGCTCATGTCCAGCCAGATCTAAATACACTTTTGCGAATAACTTACTTCAACTTTTGAAACAAAATGATCGAACAGCTGCATAAAATGAGCCCCTGAATCAAATAATGAACACGCACCGACCATTGTGTTTCCACTTTGAAACAATGGCACAAAGCGCCAAGCCAAACCATGCTTGCGTCACCCACTCGCCTAGCACTCACGAGAATGAGAGGCACGCGGAACAAACATGGCACTGCCCTCCCCCCCCCCCTCCCCCCCACACACACACACTTCCACCCCCATTTATTTCATGGATCCAGTTTCTGGTGCGGTGTTACATTGTTTCTGCTACCGCATTGTGAGAATGTGGAGTACGTGTGTGTGTGTGTGTGAAAGAAAGAGAGAGGGAGAGAGAGCGTGCATGTGGACGTGGACGTGGACGTGTAGGCGTGGGTGTGGACTGTGCTGGTGGGGAGTTAAGTACAGAGAGAGAATGCTATGTTGATGAGTGAGTGTTGGTGGGTGTGGACTGTGCTGGTGGGGTGGTAAGTACAGAGAGAGAATGCTGTGTTGATGAGTGAGTGTTGGTGGGTGTGGACTGTGCTGGTGGGGTGGTAAGTACAGACAGAGAATGCTATGTTGATGAGTGAGTGTTGGTGGGTGTGCGATGGTCTGGAAAGAACGTGGATGGCGTTTGAGCCTTGGTCTTTTCTGTGTGCTTGTCTGGTTTTGTCAGCCCCCTGAGCTCCAGACAAATGGATCGAAGAGAACTCCCCTTCATGATGATGATATTGATGGTGATGATGATACTGATGACGACGACGATGATGATGGTGACAATGATGATGATAACAATGACGACGACGACGATGATGATGATGATAACAATGACGACGACGACGATGATGATGACGACGATGATGATATTAATGATGATGTTGATGATGATGGTAATGATGATGATGATGAACACAATTACGATGATAACAATGACGACGACGATGATGATGACGATTATGATATTAATGATGATGTTGATGATGATGGTGATGATGATGATGATCATCATTACCATCATCATCATTTTCATCATCATTTTTCTTATTTTTAACTCAGTGATCGCAAGCATATGACATGCGCGTCAGGGACACACACGCACGCACGCACGCACGCACACACACACACACACACACACACATAATATACTACCTAGACATAACACTTGATCTCATCAACTACATATATAAACCATACAAGAAGCCCAATGACACACCTATCTATGTAAACATCAAAAGCAACCACCCACCATCTGTATTAAAAGCCATACCCAATGGCATAAATCAGAGACTATCAAACCTGTCATGCAATGAAAGAGTATTCAACAATGCAGCAGTAGAATATCAAGAAGCACTGCAAAAAAGTGGGTACAACTACAAACTACAATACAATCCAGACAATAACACAAATAGAAATAAGAAAAACAGGAAAAGAAAAATCACATGGTACAACCCACCATACGACGGAAAACTCAAAACAAATATAGGAAAAGAATTCTTTAAAATTTTAACAACCTCGTTCCCAAAAGAACACAAACTATATAAAATATTCAACAAAAACACCGTCAAACTATCGTATTCATGCATGCCCAACCTCAAAAATTTAATTGACACATCTAATAAAATGAAAACCAACACAGCAAAGAAGGGTGAAGAAAGGAAATCTTGCAATTGCATCAAAAAAGAGCAGTGCCCCCTGAGCAATAAATGCCTTCACAACAACATTGTATACCAAGCCACTGTGACATCAGAAAATGAAAAAGAAACATACATAGGGATCACTGAAAACCACTTCAAAACCAGATATGCAAACCACAAACAGTCATTTGATAAAGAAAAATATGAAAACCAAACAAAACTGAGCAAATATATCTGGAAATTTAAAGACGCAAAAACAAGCTACAATATATCCTGGAAAATCAAAAAAGAGCATCACCATACAGCAATGTTTCAAAAAGGTGCAACCTATGTTAAACTGAAAAATGGTTAATACTATGCAAACCACACTTAGCAACTTTAAACACCAAAACAGAAATAGTAAACAACTGCAGGCATGAATGGAAATCGTTGTTAGTGAATACATCCAAAACAAAAACCTGAAAGCCCCCCAAAAACACGTGCAGCCAACCCGCACGTGCAAACAACCGCAAACGGGAGCCCACACGCTATATAACATCGGCGGTGGGCAAACCAAAAACCATCCTGATGACAGCGCAACGCGCTCGAAACAAATTTGTAGATTCTATTAAAAAAAAAACCTATTTTAACATATATATATATATATATATATATATATATATATATATATATATATATATATATGTGTGTGTGTGTGTGTGTGTGTGTGTGTGTGTGTGTGTATGATTATGTATATAATTTAATCTTATGATTTTATATTTTACTTTTTCGCAGTCTATGACAAGTGAGTCAAGGCAATTGTTGCTATTACGTATTCAATTGGTCACCAGCCCTTGACATCTATGCCAAGGCAATCGTTCCCATTGCCTATGTACTTGCTGGCAAACCATGACATGTGCGTCAGATCAGTGGTTATTATTGCCCATGTACGTAGTTGGTCCCAAACTCTGCCATGTGTGTCAAGGCTAGCGGACGATGTTTGAACGTAGGGTGCCGAACATGTACAGGAAATGTGACAGAAAGAGGTCTGGCGTCTAATTTACCGCTGCATTGTGACTGGTGTCTGTCAGCGTGCGCTTTCACCTCAGTGGAGTCTGCCCCTGAAGGTCACACACCACGTCACCAACACTTGGGTATCACACAGGCTCGTTGTCTCGCAGCTGACCAGCCGCTCCCTGCCTCGCCCCATCACCAGATCTAATGCCTAGGAAACCTAACCCGGCGGCCATTGTGAAATCTCTTGCACAGGAAACGGAATCGGACAGGCATTCTTCCTCAGTGTCTGTCGCCAGCATTCTGTCTCTGTCTCTGTCTGTCTGTCTCTCCCCTCCCACTCTCTCTGCCCCTGTCTCTTTCTCTGTCTGTCTGTCTCTCCTTCCCACCTTCTCCTCCCCCCCCCCCCCCCCCTCCTTTTCCTTACTCAAAACGACACGAGAACGACACAACCAGGAGGAGCGTGACAGCCTTGAATGACTTACTGTGCTTTAGACTTAGAGGTGAGGACTGAACACATTGCTTACATAGTTAGCTTCTAAGATACTAAATAGATAATACTGACTGCAGCTTTCTAGTAATAAATCTTTGACAAAAAGAGGATCTGAATCAGTCAGTCAAGTACGCCGTATGTGGAAATCAACAGCAAATAAGCAAGCTCACTGTCATCATGATGATGACTTCGCACAGATCAGGTTTCAGAATGGAGGCCTGTCAAGCTCTTAGTCTTTCACCGGCAGTTTCAGTCGTAGAAGCTGACAAGGCAGGAACCCAGTATAGATCTATCCGGCTGTGACTGCACAGAGATATAACAGATCTTGTTCGGAAAGAATGGGGAAAAAAAAAGAAAAGAAAAAAAACATAACGAAAACAAAGATAGCTCTTTACACTGTTCACATAATTCAAAACATGATACAACACATTCAGCATCCTCAAACCAGAAAAAGACTTGGAGACATGCTTTCTCAACTGAGAACAAAAAATAATTCAAAAAAGTATCTAATAGTGAAATGTATAGAAAAATAACAGACTATAGGGGCAAAGAGACACTATAGAATGAACGGCTCATGCCCACTCCTGATACTATCTACATTCTGACTATCTAGTCCCCAGACTATGACAGTGAAGCTGTCACGAACTGGAACACAAAGAAAGAAAGAAAGAAAAGATGCACCCGAAGGTGCGGTGGGACCCAGAGAAGCACTGTCCTCAACTGCCGAACAAACCAGCTGGGAGCAGTCCTGCACCGCCCTTGGAAGCCTGCGTTGTGTTCACATAGGCTAAGGTGCAGGCATGTACAGGGTGATCCATAAAGACATCAAGGGACAGAACTGCTCCCTGGCAGATACCATTACATAAGGACTGTTGGATGTGTGAAGACTTCCTGGTTCCAGGGCATGTCAGATGACGACGAAGTTTGGAGAACAGCGGAAGACATGATAGAAATATTTGAACAAATTTGCGCAGTGAAAGACGGTGACAGACATGAGGAATTAGTGGCGTAGAATTTCCGGAAGGCGGTCAGACCATTCACTTCGGGTATTGCCTGTAGAAGTGTCAGACCATTCACTTCGGTATTGCCTGTAGAAGTGTCTCAGCCCCTTGACCCCCCACCCCACCCCCACCCCCACCTTCCCCCCGAAATCAGATTCCTGACAGTCGATTTCCCATGCTCATTATCGTTCTCTTAAAGTCGTATACTGTCTGTCTCTTCACAGTTCAGTCTTTCAGCAAGTGTTTGTTGCTACATGCATTGTCGACGCGCATTAATTGTCTCTGGCAACAATGTTTACCGGCGCTCGCAGCACATCTTGTCGCCCTTCAGCATGTATTGTCGCCGGCGATAACACATGCTGAGAGTGGTACCATTGAAAAAAATAATCATCTGACCGGCGACAATTGATAATGAGTCGGCGACAATAAACCGGCGACGCGCAGACGCGTCAGTGGCAAGTTGGTTTAAAAATCATTGGAGGAAGTGACAGTTGTCGCGACAAATAACGAGATAATGAATAAAAGTTAGTTTACATATACACATGCGCGCGCGCATTCGGACAAACTCATCAGCGACTATTTTCATTAAAAGTCTTTTTGGGCGACTGGCAAGTGCCCCGGTTTAATTAGCTATTGGCATTAACAAAGGTGCAATTTCCAGTGTGTGTGTGTGTGTGTGTGTGTGTGTGTGTGTGTGTGTGTGTGTGATTCGTTGATGAATAATGACAATGGTGACAAAGCCCAGGATGAATAGATTCGTTTTCAGCGTCCATGACTGAGTCCGCTTGAAGGTCTTTGGTACCATGGCAAACGTCCCTGTGCAAAGTGCTGCTGCCATATGCCATTGAAAATTGTACTGGTGTACTGGTACTGGTCCATTCTTACATACCCCGGTGCACCAATCACAAGAACGTTGACAGAGTTCTGCCAATCATGAATCCGACCAGTAATCAGAGTGTATATTATATATATATAATAAACAGTATATATATATATAATAAACAGTATAAAAACGTCCTTAAAAAATCTGAAAAAGCTCAACCCCTTGGGAGCAACATTTGTTAAAAATATTATTAAAATGAAGTGCTAAAATTCATCTACAAGCTTGTTTCAAGATATGTCTCTCTCCTCAGGATGACTTTTTTGTGGCACGCCAACGTCTTTTATGGCGTGCGGGACCTGCTGATCTTGTCTCTGTGTGTGCGGGTTTCGTTTGCTGCACGTGGGCCTGTGTATGTGTGTGTGTGTGGTTGGGTTTTTTTTTTTTTTTTTTTTTTGTAGGGCCTGTTCAGGTGGAATGTGCTGGCAAAGATTTCCACTTGTGCCTGCAATTATTCACTATTTCTACTTTTGTGTTCAGAGTTGCTAAGTATGGTTTGCATAATATTAACCATTTTTCTGTGGAACATAGGTTGCATTTTTTGGAAATATTGTTGTATGGTGTTGCTCTTTTTATGATTTTCCATGATATGCTGTAGTCTATTTTTTTATCTTTGAGTTTCCAATGTATTTACTCAGTTCTGTTTGATTTTTGTATTTTTCATTTTTGAATGAGTTTATGGTTTGCGTATCTGGTTTTGAAAGTGTTTTCAGTAATCCCTATGTATGTTTCTTTTTCATTTTCTGATGTTACCGTAGCTTGGTATACAATATTGCTGTGAAGACATTTGTTGCTTAGGGGCACTGTTCTTTTTGGGTGCAGTTGCAAGATGTCCTTTCAGCACCCTTCTCTTTTGTGTTGCTTTTCATTTTGTTAGATGAGTCAATATGTTTTTGAGGTTGGCATACATGAGTATGATAGTTTAATGGTGTTTTTGTTGAATATTTTGGACAGTTTGTGTTCTTTTGGAAATGATGTTGCCAAGATAATAAGAATTCTTTTCCTACATTTGTTTTTACTTGTCCATCATATGGTGGGTTGTACCATATGATCTTCCTTTTTCTGCTTTTCTTATTTCTGTTCATGTTATTGTCTGGGCTATATTGTAGTTTGTAATTGTAACCACTTTTTTGTAATGCTTCTTGGTATTCGTTGCTGCATTATTGAATGCATTTTCATTGCATGATAGGTTGGATAGTCCTCTTGTTTATACCGTTGGGTATTGTTTTTAGTATAGATGGTGGGTGTTGCTTTTGATGTTTCATAGATGGTATGTCATTGGGTTTTTTGTATGGTTTGTACACATTGTCATTGAGGTCTAATGTTATGTCTAGGTAATTCACTACTTTTTTATTTGCTTCTATTGTGATTTTTAAATTGTGGTTTTTGAAGATTTTACATAATTCTTTTTTCTTGTTTTCAATAGTTCTTGGGTTATTGTTTAATGCAGCAAGGCCGTCATCTCTGTACAAACCGACCTGTTTTCCAAGTTGATTTTGGATGTTGGATAGCATGAAAAGTTCGACTAGTTCACATGTTTCGGCACCATCATACGATCCCATGGTTACATCAAATGTGGAGTTTTTGCTCGTTTTTTTTTTTTTATCCAAGTTTCATTTCTGCTGTGGAGTAGGGTTTTCTTGGTGTGGAAAATAATCTCCATTTCTGACTCTGTTATATTTGTGTATTTGTTGGCAAATTTCAAAGCTTTGGTGAGTAGTTCTTCATCTATGGATAGGTAGAAATCTACTATGTCGAATGTGATAAACACTGTATTTCTTCTGGTTTTTGAGTTCCTTAAACCATTGGATGACTTCATAGCTGTTTTTCCAAAGGTTGTATTCGGTGTTTGATTTTACATCTTCTATAGCCTTTTCCAAAATTCTCTTGCTTATTTGGCCCAGTTCGGATTTGGATGGGTTTATTAGTCTACATGTTGGGTTGTTTTGGAAGTTGGGTTTGTGGTCTTTAAGCGTTATGAAGGCTTCTTTTGTTGCTGTTGCCTCTACCCTGTCGCTTAACTCCATGCAGTGTGCAAGCTCTTTTTCTTTTTTGCGGATGTTGTTGTATGTGGTTTTATCAGCTTTCTTGTAATTTTTCTGAATGTTTTTGTTCAGGAGTTGGGAGTATTCGTTTAATTCCATTTTGTAAAAATTGCTAGTTTTATCAGCTTTTACGAATATCTTTTTATCATTTTGAATTTGTTTTTTTCATTTGCTTGTGATGTTTGGAAGTTGTTATTTGGTTTCTTGAATTTTATGTTGGCTATCAGTCCCTTCCCTTTTGTCTTCAAAAGGTTTCATTTCATCTATTGTCGGAGGTGATCGCCATGATTTGAAGCCATATGTGTTTTTGTCTTCATTCTTTGTGTTTGGGTTTAGGAAGAAGAACGCCTTCCATCTCATGTTGCGTACAAATTTCTCGGTTTGTTCTATCAGTTTTTTAGTGTAGGTTTGTAGGTTTGAACACGGTATGTTTTTAGTAGATTGCCTAAAGTTGATTTTCTCCATTTTAGATTTTTTCAGGTCACAGTGCTCAACGTGAGGAGCAATTATCATAAACAGTATAAAAACGTCCTTTAAAAATCTGAAAAAGCTCAACCCCTTGGGAGCAACATTTGTTAAAAATATTATTAAAATGAAGTGCTAAAATTCATATATATATATATATATATATATATATATATAATAATATATATATATATATATATATATAGAGAGAGAGAGAGAGAGAGAGAGAGAGAGAGAGAGAGAGAGAGAGACACACAAGAGAGAGAGAGAGAGAGAGAGAGAGAGAGAGAGAGAGAGAGAGAGAGAGAGAGAGAGAGAGATACATGTATATTTATCTATCTGTCTAACTATAAAAAGAGACAGACATGATCAATTTAGATATAAATTTAAACGTCCTACTCTCTGAGTTAGCTTCTCTTTGTTTAAAATCGACTTCATCTTCGACACAGAGGGGTTAAGTACCTCTCAGGATAGGTTAAGGGTTGTGGAGCTAGGGCTAGAAATCTTCAAGCCCCCCCCCCCCCAACCTCTCTCCCACTCACCCGCCCCCACCACCCCACCCCCATACCCCCTCTCACCCCTGCACCATGGATACTGACGTCAACTGACTGTCACACGAAACGATAGGTTATTCTCAGCCTCACCGACTCCGATCGCCCATCATTAACTAAATTAGCTGCCCTAATCAAACACGAAAGGAAATGAGAACACGAGATCGATAAAGTAGATGTAGTGCGTAAAGACGTACCGAACAACAAAAAACAAAAAAACAAAAAAAAAACAAAACAAAAAAAGAAAGAAAGAAAGAAAAAAAAAACCCAGACAAACTAAAGGAATAAATCAGTGAAAAACAATTTTCGAGATCAGCTGGTAAGGTGAGAATCCTGCAGATTAACTTAGACCTGTGAAGTGACGGTGCCTACAGGTCGTGCAGACGAGGATCACTTATCATCGTGACAGTGGTTGACTTGAAAGGCCTTGAAAGAGCCAGACAGTCACATGGCACTGAACGGAAATGATTGAGACCATTTACCCGATGAAGGTAGCACGTGCCTTAAAAAAAAACAACAAAAAATGTTCCATGGATAGAATGACAATTCCCAGTACACCGTGTCCTTAGTAATTAAAAACCTCTGTGTGTGTGTGTGTGTGTGTGTGTGTGTGTGTGTGTGTGTGTGTGTGTGTGTGTGTG
>CM031616.1:69937373-69939873 GCA_018398815.1 Conus ventricosus
TATTGTGTTCTCAAAACTTAGCCGATGTGGTGTAGCGTATATGGACTAGTCCGCACGCAGTGGCGCCTCCTTGATGAAACTGAAACTGAAAACTGTGACTTTTCAGCAGAAATGCCACCAGGTTCAGACAAAACAGGATAGTAACACGAGGTCCCACTCTGTCTTGACTGATCAAACAGTAATTATTGACTGCTGTAAAGGTTCGGGTGCTGACCAGACTTCTGACTTTTATAGACGATGAGGCTTGTTTGTCAGTGATTTTAAAGGTGTAAAGTGCAATATTTAAGCTTGAATACAAGCATGTGCCGTGCGCCTGTGGTGTCTGGATGTCGATTCATTCGTAGGGAAACTAAAGACACGGTGTAAATAAGACGATTAGATTTTCACAATGAATTAGTGTTGCTCGATAGCACATGCATACTGTTTTATGGGACAGGGTTCAATACCAATGTTCGCAGGGTTTTTCAAAATTTCTTTTTCTTTCTTTCTTTTTTTCCTTTCTTTCTCTCCTTTTTTTCTGTTTGTTTGTTTGTTTTTGATCATTTATCATTGATATTCGTGTTTCTTTTTTAGCCACTGACTTAGATGGTGTAAAATGTTTGTGTTTTGGCTGCATATTTCCTTTGCTACCTGAAATGTTCACCTACATGTTTAAGTTTCGAACGGTGGGTCATTAGACGTGCTATCATTCTTGCTTAAAAAAAAAGAATGAAAGAAAGAAAGAAAAACCGACTATCACAGCGTGTGATGGTGGGAAAGTATCACGACAGAGAGCACCAAAACCAAGTAAGACCAGTGCAGAGGTTCTGGCAGATCGCCGACGTCAAATACCCCCCGACTGCCGCCCTGACAATGCCGGAATTTTTCTCATATCATGTTTGGTATACCAGTACCTGTGATGTCCGTCACCATAATAACCCAGAACTCGACAGCAGTATGTATGGGAGATATTTGTAACACTGCAGACTTGGTTGCATACACTGCTGAATATAAATCTACAAATGACGCTGTGAACATCGTGTTGTTTCAGCTGTTGCCGACACTTCCATTCCGAAGCACGGATGTTCAGGGATAGATCATTTTGACCCAGAAGGGCGCAGGGGGTGGGGGTTGGGGGTGGAAGGGAATCCAATTAGGAAATGGGAGTGGATCGTAATGGGGTGTATCCTCATTAAGCAGATAAAAAAAAAGGTTAAAGGGGTTCTCACCCATTTTACAAATCTATTTTGACCAAATACACGGTTTTGGTATGTGGTCGTATTGCGAAACCCAGCCCCGAATCAGCCACCTGTGCTCTCATCTTGCAGTGAGAGCAGCATTTCCTGCGGACTGGGAAAGCGAGAGGCTGAAACAGGAACGAGAGCCTCGATTTCGATAAAAGGGGGGGGGGGGGGGGGGGGGGGGGGGGGGGGGGGGGGGTTTCCGATTGATGACGTAGAAAAGCCAAGTCGCTCTTCGTGTTCGGCTGAAGTGAGATGGAGCGAATGTGTGCTGTGTCTGGTTGCGGAATTTCGTCAGGAAATAAGCAAAGAGTAAGCGTTCATGCCTTTTCAGGTGCCTCCAGCCAGTTTAGGCGATTGTGGATAAATTTTGTCACCACAACGAGGAAAGATTTTGTTCTTCGGGACAGTTATCATGGCATTTGCGGTCGTCACTTCGAAGAGCACAGTTTCCAAGACCAACACACCTGGAAGGTAAAGGTGGAAGCTGGAATTCGGGTCCGAAGACAGCTGAAAGAGGATGCTGTGCCAACTATTATAACAGAAAAATGTATTAAAGCACTCTCTGTTCATTCGCCAGCTGCAAGCGCAAGCCTCAAATGCAACAGTGACACCGATTCTGTCAGGAGCAAGAGAGCCAAACTCAGAGACGTAAAGAAGGTAAGGTTTGTGGAATGGGTGGTTGATCTTTTTGTGTTTCATTTCATTCTCAGTGTATGGTTGGTTGTAAAGATAGTTGTTGGTTTTTGTTGAGTGTTGGCATCAAACTGAAACATACATTGTTACTGTCATAGTGGCAGTCAGTCAGTCACACTGCTTGCTGCCACTGAAACTGTTGCATGTTTGTGATTGATTTTTTCCCCTGCTGTTACTGTTTCCAACAAAACTGAAGTCACGATTCGTATTAACAAGAAAGTGTCCATGTCCACAAATAACAACTTGTTGGACTCCAGTGAATAATAGTTTGGGTTTTTATTTTTCAGGACATTGCTGAACATCAAGCACCTCTGCAAGTTCAAGTTTCCACCCAACAACCATATGCTTTAGTAAGTGAGTTATTTATCAGTATTTGGACACAGGATGGTAACTTAGTGTGCATTTTAAGATATATGCAGGGGTGGTATGTCTGTATGCTATAAACTGCCCTGGTGAGTAAGAGAATAATGAGCTTAGATCTGCAGCTTAGATCTGATGTACGGCACGTCACGCATCAGTTTTTAAAATAACAGCCAGAATCTTTGACTGCAATATATTGTAAAAGGCCCCTTATATTCTAATTG
>CM031616.1:69947373-69952373 GCA_018398815.1 Conus ventricosus
CGATCACAAAGAAATAAAGCAAACGAACCAACCAACCAACCAACAAACCTGTACTCCATCTTTTGGGGTGACCAAGTGCAGACAGAACGACATATTGCAACCCAGAGCGGTGTACCGCAAAGCAAACTACGGGCTATCACTGCCTGTCAAATTTCTGCTGTTGCACAAACTGGGTCACCGTATGAAAGCATTACTTAGATAAAGAAAGCAAAACGCATTAAACATCCAAAGGTGGGTTTTATTGTTGCTGTTCAACTCAGAGATTCCCTTTTCCATTTCCTTTCTTAATTCATTTCTTGATAAAATGAAACGATACCATATTTCATAGAATATATGATCAACCGATCATTTAAGTTTATCAAAATAAACTTATGTATGCTAGTTGATAACTGAAGAAATGTATCAGTTTATAAACTAATGTTATGCAAGTTGGGTAAGGAAAGAAATGTATTAGTTTATAAACTAATGTTATGCTAGTGGATGGCAAAAGTGAGGTGTTAGTTTGAGAAAAGGAAATGGGTGTCAAAGTACATAAACTAGGGCGCCTGCGCCAGTGCGAGTGACTCGATGCGCAGACCGACTCCTCAGAAAGTGAATATAAGTGTTAAAGGCACACCGACGTTCACGACCAGCTGGCAAACACGTACTCTGGCAAACGCATGTGCTGACAGACTTGCAAACATCACATACACACACACACACGCACGCACGCACGTACGCACTGTCATCTCTAATCATATGCATTTGTGAAAAGACCGTGCTGCAACTACTACTACTACTACTACAACTACTACAACACACACACACACACACACACACACACACACACACACACACACACAAAACACACACATATCGCACTACACCACACCACACCACATCACATCTCACCACACCACACCACACCACACCACACGCGCCAGCGCGCGTGTTGGGTTCATGCACAGTATCTTCAGTTCTGTTTTCAATACTGTATGTGGACTGTAACATTTTCAGAACAGTGTGTCTTCAGTTCTGTTTTCAATACTGTATGTGGACTGTAACATTTTCAGAACAGTGTGTCTTCAGTTCTGTTTTCAATACTGTATGTGGACTGTAACATTTTCAGAACAGTGTATCTTCAGTTCTGTTTTCAATACTGTATGTGAACTGTAACATTTTCAGAACAGTGTGTCTTCAGTTCTGTTTTCAATACTGTATGTGGACTGTAACATTTTCAGAACAGTGTGTCTTCAGTTCTGTTTTCAATACTGTATGTGGACTGTAACATTTTCAGAACAGTGTGTCTTCAGTTCTGTTTTCAATACTGTATGTGGACTGTAACATTTTCAGAACAGTGTGTCTTCAGTTCTGTTTTCAATACTGTATGTGGACTGTAACATTTTCAGAACAGTGTGTCTTCAGTTCTGTTTTCAATACTGTATGTGGACTGTAACATTTTCAGAACAGTGTGTCTTCAGTTCTGTTTTCAATACTGTATGTGGACTGTAACATTTTCAGAACAGTGTGTCTTCAGTTCTGTTTTCAATACTGTATGTGGACTGTAACATTTTCAGAACAGTGTGTCTTCAGTTCTGTTTTCAATACTGTATGTGGACTGTAACATTTTCAGAACAGTGTGTCTTCAGTTCTGTTTTCAATACTGTATGTGGACTGTAACATTTTCAGAACAGTGTGTCTTCAGTTCTGTTTTCAATACTGTATGTGGACTGTAACATTTTCAGAACAGTGTGTCTTCAGTTCTGTTTTCAATACTGTATGTGGACTGTAACATTTTCAGAACATGTGCTGTTACAAGTGGCTAGTATTCTCTACCAAACAGCCTGTTCATGAAAGGAAAGACACAAAAGTTGATATACATCATAGGACGCTAAGTTAGATAGAAGTTCTTCCACACAAAGTGTGAGCTTTAAAACTAATGGGGAATTAGGTAAACACTAAGCAGGAACCATCAAATTAATCTGAAAAAAAAAAGTATATATCTTGACTGGACGTCTCATTCTCATACAAACCGTTGTGCATGTATACCCCGAGTTCACAATTCGTGTCCCAACTTCTCTTCCTCCACAGATTTTAAAGCGACAGACTTGAGCAAAGCAGACATCACAACAGATAAAGCAGTGCTATTCGAAACCACAGAATGAAATGCATGTTGTTTTCGCCCACGCACTTGAGTCTTGAGTGGAATAGTTTGGGTGGCCAGTTACACAAGAAAATGAGATTATTTCGACAGGTCATTTTACTTTGTAACCTGAACGTTCACAAGATCCTCTTCCCCCACTGTCAGTGACAACAATGGGGATTCATCAACAGTGAAATGTAGACACTTGGAAAGAACAATCACAAGAAGCACCGTCAAAAGAAGTGTGATCTTCCTCCACGTTAAAAGAAAATGAAATAAAAAAAAAAACAAACAAAAAACCATTCGGCATTTCCAACGATGAACAATCGAAGCAGAGTAGAATCCGCAACCAAGTCCTCCACGAATGTCGTCTCTTAATTGCTCCTTTCGTAATGTGTTTCAGATTCAAGTTGCCAGAGCGCCATTCTTTTTTTCGAAAAAAAAAAAATTAAAGTCACTTTCAATGTCAGTTAGAAGAAGGATCGCTACTTCGGAAATTATATTAATACATAATTATTATGTACACACATTCAAGCACATACACACATGTACACACACACACACACACACACACACACACACACACACACACACACGCACACGCACGCACGCACACACACACACACACACACACACACACACACACACACACACACACACACACACACACACACACACACACACACACACACACACACACACACAGCGTGTGTGCGCGAACAACAACGAGGAAAAGAAATAGGAGTAACGAAAGCAGTAATAGACCTAGTCAATGCATACCAACCCGATCAACAATCCGAAAAAAAAAAAAATCAACGGGAAAGTGCAAGTAAACATAGAAAACTAGAGAAAAAACATTTACATCAATCAAATGATCAGTGTACTCAGAGTTTTTTAAAAGAAATCTTATCTTTGTTACATAAGATTATTCGCTCGTATGAGTTTTTTCCCATGTAAATCTGGACAGGTGGTCGTTCAGTTATTGCATTACATTCCTGACTTTAAAATCTAGCACTGAGCTGGGACTGAAAATGAAACATGGTACGGATTTTTTTTAGCTTACAGTTTTAAAACAAAATGTTGCAAACAGTGTAATGAAATAAAAGACAGTCTCCGTTTTGATAGAGAATTCGACAGCAGAAAGGATAACGTTGCGAGATATGTTGACATGAAATGAACTTTCATATTGTTCGTTGAATAAAAGTAGTTTTCCAACCATCTCCAAAAACCGTAGAGAGAATACACAGTTCCACAACAAAGCGTTATTTAGAGTCTCATATATCATTACAAAATGTGCCAAGTTTTGTATGCTAGTGTAATACTCCTATTGCATTCGGTACAACGGCAACAGCAATGATTCGATAAATGAAACCATTTCAGTTTTACATCTTTGTTTGTGGATTTTTACAACCATCTTTTCCAACGAAAGTTCTGTGTTAGTTTTGTTCTGTAATTTAAAGCAACAAATAAGGTGTAGCTCCTATGACAGGAATCTGTAATATAATTTCTGTTTACTGTTCACAATTCTAATGCAATAGATATATAGCATCTGCGTTATCTATAAAGTTTATTCTAGTTTGTTTAACATACTGTCTCGTTGAAGCAGCCCTGTAGCAGCTGCTGAAACTAACAAAAATCAGCACATCCGTCAAGATCACGTATGAATTCATCATTTGTCCTCAACGTTCCATTTCCTTGAAGAAAATGGTTTGTGTAATATGCCTTCTTTTCCATAAACCTGGGTGTGTGTGGGTTTTTTTTGTGGTCAGTAATCGTTTTCATATTGTCATTGTAAGTGATGATAATTTCGAAATCTGATCCAGAAAGCAAATAATACTTTAAACCCTTTGAACATTTACATTCTCACTTTACTGATCGACAGAAGTTCTGTCTGTTTTATAGTTTTCTTTCACATACAAATTCAAAGTGCTATTAAGATTTTGTACAAAAATGTAAATGTGTTATTTGTTGATATTTTCTTTTTGTTATTTATAGCGTTACCCTCATTTATCATTTGCAATTACTAATCATGTACCAAATGTCATGAATAATCCAGAAACTTTAATGAATCTTTCAAAAACACAGAGAGATCTTTAGAAAAAATATTATTACCGATGTTAAATAATCGGGTATTATCAGCAAACTAGGATTAGTACCACTTGACCTCTGTGTGTGTGTGTGTGTGTGTGCGTGCGTGCGTGCGTGCGTGCGTGCGTGCGTGCGTGCGTGCGTGTACTGTTATTCATTTTTGTTGATCATTACTGCTAATATTTCTAAAGTGAGGATACAGAAATACAGTTAAATGGGGTCTGTCAGTCTGCATTGTCTTTGTATTTGGAACCACGGTGATCTGTAACCATTTACAGGAATTCTTAACTTAATGTTTTTTGTAGAAGGTTTCAGTCCAGCGAGAAACAGACTTTGAAAATGTGAAAGGTGAAAGATAAAATTCTAGCTCAAAGAATCAAAGGATTAAAAAACAAAAACAATGTAGAGTAGAAAAAAAAAGTTCATTAAATCATATGACATAGTCCCTCGTGTAATGTTTTTAATGAATTCAGTCTGATCTTTACTAATACCTTCTACTAAAACTGTTTTAATTTTTATCAAAAACGTTGGGATTGTGCGTTTTTGTACATAATGTAAAGAAGCGGTGGATGTTACTATTCTTAACAAATTCCTTAGTCTTGTGCCCAGTTTTGGAATACATGCAGTGAAGCCTTTTTAGTCGCGGGAGATTCTCATCTTCATGAGTGCTTCATTCAGTAATGGGAGACAAAGAGTCCGATGTCTTTCGAAAAGGAAATGAAAATTTCTGCATTAAATCTGTGCGTACTTGGGTTGCGGCAGTTTGCTTCCTGTATTGTGATTTCGCCTA
>CM031616.1:69959873-69969873 GCA_018398815.1 Conus ventricosus
CAGCAACAACAATAATAACAACAACAACAACAACGAGAACAACCACCACCAACACACACACACACACACACACACACACACACACACACACACACACACACACACACACACTCACACACACACACACACACACACACACACACACACACACACACACACACACACACACACACACACACACACCAGCAACAACAACTCTTAACTGTAATGTCTTTAACAGATACATAATATATTGTATCATTTATTTCTGTTTTATCTCGGCACTAACTTGAATTTAGACACTGTGAAAAAAAATTGCCAACACAATACAAATTCTTCATTTTTAAATCGGGATTATGTGAGCTGCGCATGCTCTGTGTGTGTGTGTGTGTGTGTGTGTGTGTGTGTGTGTGTGTGTGTGTGTGTGGTGTGTGTGTGTGAGAGAGAGAGAGAGAGAGAGAGAGAGAGAGAGAGAGAGAGAGAGAGAGAGAGAGAGAGAGGAGACACCATACTCGTAATGGCCTTCCCGTTTGCCAGGAGTCTCATTTTTAATATTACTCTGTAGGCTCAGAAAGTCCTCATCTGTTTGGAAATCCTGTCGGTTTTACTGCCACTCTCAAGGAACCCCAATTGCCAGACCTAATGAACAGAACCAGTAGAGTTCTGTTGTCCTGTCTCCGCAAAGATATGTCGGTAGAAATTTGTCCTAAAAATTCGCTCTTCATTGAAACTGACCGTGCTTTTGTTTGTTCGTTTGTTTTTGTTTGTGTGTGTGTGTGTGTGTGTGTGTGTGTGTGTGTGTGTGTGTGTGTGTGTGTGTGTGTGTGTGTGTGTTTTGCATATTGCGCGTAGAAAGACGAGAAAGATGCAGATGTGTTCACTGCAATCACCTTTATCTGTTGTTCGAGCGCACGGTGAAGAAAAGGCCATCCATTTGCTCACATATTTTTCCCCTTACCTCTGCTGTTGCTTTTACCAGCTTCTTAAGGAAGCAAAGACGAAAATGCTTTCCAACTTCACATCTTTTTTTTTTTTTTTTTTTTAATTTTTCAATCTGCCTCGATTTTCAAGGTTATCCAACGACAGTTATGATTAAGAAGCCGCAATAACTCACACTTTTCTGAGGGTGGGTTTACAGCAGTATAATACGTACACTCTTCAAAGGACGGATTTACAGCTGTCCGTTGGATCCGAAGCTGTGAAATCCAGACTATATACATGCATCCTTGAAAATCATTACCGAGTTCCCCATGGTTGATGCATTGTAAACTTGCTTTTCTATGTGAATTATGTGCTGGATCTTGGTATGGTGAAGCCAGCTACGATCTGTAAGTTTTGCTGATTCTGATAACCTCGAGGACTCATAATCATATTAGGACAATTGTAAACAGAGCTGTCATCTTACTGTTGATCACATTTCGAAGTTGATCTCGATGTGTGAAATATCAAAAGGCCGAAATACACACTGAAAAAAAGGTACAAATAACTGTTTATTTTCATACAAAATACGAAAGAGACGAGTGTCCTAGATATAAGCGTTACTTTGAACCTTCTGTTTGATTTTCATTGTGTATTTTGGGCTTTCTCATTAACGATGCAGTCTGCTTCTGTCACAACAATTGAAGAATTAATTGCGAATCAAAACAGCGCCAATCGTTTTGTTAAATCAATAACCAAACCAAAAAGTCCTGATGGGACAAATTGCCGAAGTCGATTCATTAAATATCTAGGTCAGATTGTTGACAGCAGTATTTCTTTCATGGAGCACGTCATGCAGTATTACTTTTAATCCAAAGAAGTGTCACTTAAGACTCAAAATGCGTGCGTGTGTGTGCGTGCGTGCGTGCATGTGGGTGCGTGCTTGCGTACATGCGCTTTGAAGAAGATTATCGTAAGGAATTTGAATACAAAGGATAGATAGATATTGCTAATTTCTGAATAGACAAACTTTCGTACACCCGCACCTCCGCCCCTACCCCTGCTTCCTTCCACTCGTTTCCCTCACCCCATGCACATCGTCCCTACTCTCTTGGGTTTGTGCGCTTTGCTGCCTGGCAGGACGTTTACATTTTTGAGTACACACACACACACACACACACACACACACACACACACACACACACACATGCGCGCATGGACTAAACACGGTTTCAACATGTTGAGTTGTTTAATTTTCTCCAGGGTCACAGTTGATTGAATGCCAGTTTCCACATCGTGCAGAAAACGAGCTTTGTAGAATGTTGCCAAGCGTAAATTCGCCGTGTCCTCTTCTGTTTCATTAACGATGTTGCGTAAGCTGGTCACAGTTAGACGAGCCTGTCTGCGCATTTTGGCGGCGGGGGGAATTCCTTATGCGCGTGGTTGGTCTGGCTTCATTGCACTGCCACCTGGCGTCCATGATCATAGCTTCAGGTGGGCCTTCGTGGACAAAGAGCAGGAAGGAATCTGTCCATTGGAGCGGCAGTTACATCCGTAGTTGTACTTTAGACGAGTGACACGTTTTTTTTGTGGTTTTTAATCAATTATTTCTCAATTGGTCTTAACAGTAATAATTATTAATAGTTAATTGTAGATTTCGTTGTTCGTAGCAGTGATTTAAAAACACGTTTTTGGACTATTGATCAGGAAGTTGTTTTTGATTGGCCAGAGCGATCATTGTTTAAATGGTTCTATGTTCTTCCTGGTAATGATCAGCATGAAGAATTAGCATTGCCAAGCATTATCATAAATTTTGTTTTTCCCGGTAATGGTTTATACAACATGTTGTATGACAGTTGTTATGAGGATTTATTTAAAGGGCATGTTACACCAGAGAGAGAGGGAGAGAGAGAGAGAGAGAGAGAGAGAGAGAGAGAGAGAGAGAGAGAGAGAGAGAGAGAGAGAGAGAGTCCAGCATTTGAAGTAAAGGATTGACGCTCTGATTATGGCTTTAATTCATGCATGTGCTTGTGGTGGTAGTAGATGATATGTATAAATAGAATGATAGTATCCCCTTGACTGAATTTGAAACACGTGCAGTTAGAAGATATCTTCCTGACACAAAATTGAGACCATGCCAAAGAATTCCATGCATGTTTGCTTGTCCTTACATTTGAAAAAAAAAAAACAGAGAGAGAGAGAGAGAGAGAGAGAGAGAGAGTCACCAGCATTTAAAGTGAAAGATTGACAGTGGATGAAGGTCAGGGTCGACGATAAGATGTGGCGTTAATTCATGCATATGTTTGTGGTGGTAGTAGATGATATGTATATATGGAGAATAAGAGTATGCTCTTGACTTGGATTGAAAATGCGTGCATTGAGGAAATATCTTACTTATATAGATCCTCCCGATACAAAATTGAGAAGAAAAAAATGCACTAGTGCACTTGCACCTATGGTGAAATGTAAACCGTAATTTGTTTTTTTTAATCCACGTACGTTTGTATGGCCTCCTTTTTGAAAATAAGCTTCCTTGTAATGGAGACCTAGAAACAGTTTTAGGTGAAGTCGGTTTGCTTGAGATTGAACCGTCGCCTTCCATGAATAATGATTTAATTGCTCATTGTTTGGTACTCCAGTACGCTGTACTGGAACTATCAATAGTATCATACCTCAGGCACAGCAAAATAAGTATTATGATTTTTGTTCATAACTATTGACTTAAGACGTTTTGCGCATTTTAGATAAGAAATAAGCCAGTCTGTGTTCTTTTGCAGCCGCTAAGACATTTGGCACATGGCCCCTCTCAGGATCAGCTTCATTCTCAGATCTGCATATGACCTTCTGCCCTCAAATGCAAACCTGGTGAAGTGGGGGAAAACAGACGATCCTGCATGCCCCCTCTGCCATGAAAAACAAACAGTGGAGCATGTTCTAAGCTCATGTAAAGTAGCCCTGGCTCAAGGAAGGTACACATGGAGGCACAACCAAGTGCTCAAAAAAATTGTACAAGTAGTCTGGGCTAGTACCAACACCACAAAAGGGAGAATCAGGACTCCAAAAGCACCCGCAACATTCTTCACGGCAGGAGGCAGCAAATCATGGCCAAGAACAACAGTGCCACTCGAAACATGCAGGCAGAGTCTGCTGGATGGGGCAGATGACTGGGAGTGCACTGCAGACCTCCCAGAATGGAAGAGTCACCCAGAGATCATCAGCAAGAGTGGCATGAGACCAGACATAGTAGTCCACTCCAAATCAACCAAGCAGCTGATCATGATCGAGCTCACGGTGCCATATGAGAACAGAATGGAGGCAGCTCAAATCTACAAGACTGAAAAGTATGCTGATCTGGCAAACAGCCTGAGGAGAGAAGGCTATCAGGTCAAAGTCCTCACTGCAGAAATTGGAGCTAGGGGATTTGTAGGAACGTCTGCATACAGCCTCATGAAACAGCTCTCAGTTGCAGGGAAGGAAAAAACCAGAGCCCTGAAAGCAATGGCAGAAGCGGCAGAGAGATGTTCAAGCTGGATCTGGTCAAGGAGGAACAAAAGTGAACTTCATAAGGCTTAATTTCCCTACAAATATCAGGTGTCCCTGTGGCTCAGTGGTTAAAGCGCGAGTCATTAAGTAGAAAATGAGCATGTCCAGAGGGTCATGGGTTCGAATCCCAGCCATGGCTCGTCCCAGATGGGGGAAAAAAGGGGCAGCAGAGGGACATCCGGAGTCATGAACCGGGTGTGGCCCAACCCCCCTAGAGTGTCAGGAGATAAGGGCCGAAACACTTGCTTGAAGGGGCTTCTCTTCTGAGGACTCTCTGCTGCCACGCTCTCCACGAGTTTCTTTCTACTGATGCATGGGTAAACCATTGACTTCCGGGAATAGGCCAGAGGACGTCCGGGAAAGACAGGAGGACACTGGGAAAGACCAGAACCAAGGGCTCTGTGGGCTGGCTCCCCACTTTGCCTTACACATGTGGCTACTAAAAATAAAAGGAAAAGATGCTCCCAGGATTCACCGAAAGGGGGAGAGAATGATGAATCCATCGGTGCTCAACCAATCACGACTGCAAATCCCAAACGGACTATGAACATGGACCAAATGGAATATCCATGTGTCTGTGGAAAGCGTTTCGCTACCACCCGTGGCATGAAGATCCACAGAACAAAGATGGGATGTGTGGAGACTCATCTGAATGAGCAGCAGCGCACTGCATCAGCAGATAAGACGTCGGAAGACCAAGGCCAGGATTTAAACCACAGTGCCAAGGACATCCACGCTGTTGGTTCGGATGAGGAATTTGCACAGGCCCTCGATGTCAGGCGCCTGAAACTCAACCTGCCACGAGCAAACGAAACTGAAGATTGGGAGAAACTGGATGCAAATATCGTCCAAAGACTCGATGCACTGATAGGGAAAAGCACCCTGGAACACAAACTAGCCACATATGGGGACATTGTGTATGCCACATGTAGAGACGCCTATGGAGTAAAACTACCCAAAGAGAAAACACCTCCAAAGAAATCCAGACGCCAAGAAAAGATGGACAAGATCAGAGTCCAAAAGAACAACCTCAAGAAGCAAATGAAGACCGCACTGCCAGCTGAAAAACAAGGCTTGGAAAAACTGTGGGAAGACCTGAAAGAAAATCACAGCGCCCTCAGCAAAGCGGAATCTGCGAGGAAGAGGAAGAGCAAAAAGAAGAAGACACAAGAGCGCTTCTTCAGAGACCCCTTCCAGTTTGCCAGAACACTGTTTTCAGCAGCCAAAATCTGGGACCCTAAGTGTGGACAAAGGAGTTCTTGAGCAGCATCTGAGGAAAACATACTCTGACTCACAGAACAAAGCACCACTCGACATTCAAGGTCTGGTGTGGCCAACCAACCCTGAGGAACAGTTCAATGGCAAGCCTCCAACGTTGGCGGAAATCAAGAAGGTGGTCGACAAAGCCAGAGCCAAATCATCACCAGGGCCAAACGGAATACCTTACCAGCTTTACAAGAAATGTCCCAAGGTGCTGGAGTGGCTCCACAGGCTGCTGCGATCGGCTTGGAGAAACCAGAAGATCAGCGGCCAGTGGATGACGGCAGATGGTGTGTACATCCCCAAAGAGCAAAACTCAAGTGACATCAGCCAGTTCAGGCCAATATCACTACTGAACGTCGAAGGGAAAATCTTCTTCTCTGTCATGGCAGCAATGGCTGACCAAGTACCTGATGGAAAACAAGTACTTGGATGTGTCAGTCCAGAAAGGTGGCATCCCAGGCGTGGCTGGCTGTGTAGAACACGCCACAATGATTTGGGACGCAATCCAAAAAGCAAAAACTGAAAAGAGAGACCTGGACGTAGTGTGGCTTGATCTGGCAAACGCATATGGATCTGTGCCCCATGAGATGATACAGTTGGCTCTTGAGATGTACCATGTGCCAAAGAACATCCGCGACATGCTCAAGAAGTACTTCAATGGCTTCTCAATGCGGTTCTCTACCAAGGAGTATACAACTGATTGGATCAACTTGGAAAGTGGGCATTGCAATGGGCTGTGCAATTTCCCCGATACTGTTCGTGCTGGCAATGGAACTCATCTTGAAAGCAGCAACAAACAACGCGAGACAAACAGACCTTGGCGATGGATACAAGATGCCTCCTCTCAAGGCCTTCATGGATGACACTACAGTGATTTCATCCAGAGAAGACGAGCACGTCATGTGCTGGAGAGGCTGGACGACATAGTTGCCTCATCCAGAATGAAGTTCAAGCCAAGAAATCACGGAGTCTCTCACTGAGGAAAGGAAAAGTGGCCGAATCTGTGGTCTTCAGTGTTGCCAACCAGGCCATTCCAACAGTCACAGAAGAACCAGTCAAGAGCCTTGGAAGATGGTATGATGATACGCTGAAAGACACACAAAGAGCAAAAGAAACCAAGCAGATGGCGGAAGAAGGCTTGGAGACCATTGACCAGTGTGGGCTCCCTGGCAATACAAGGTCTGGTGTCTGCAGTTCATGCTGATACCAAAGCTCCTATGGCCTCTGATGATATACGACATCTGCACCAGCACAGTGGAGGCAATGGAAGCCAAAATCAACAAGTTCACAAGGAAATGGCTTGGTGTCCCACCCTGTCGACTGACATCGCGCTGTACTGTCGCCAAGCAAAGCTCAAACTATCACTGAAATCCATCCTGGAGGAATACAAAGCAGGGAAGATCAGACTTCAAAGCATGCTGGAGGACTCAGGAGACAAGGTGGTAGAAGCAATCAAGCCCCAGCTGAAGACAGGCAGAAAATGGAAAGTTCAAGAGGCGATGGATTCTGCAAAAGAAAGTCTCAAGATCAGAGAAATAACAGGACACACACAGACCAACAGACAAGGACTGGGGGTGACCAAAACTGAATGGTGGTCAAAGGCCAAAGGAAAGCCAAAGAGACATGCTGATTCAGGAGATGAGAAAAGAAGAAGACCAAAAAAGACTCCAAAAGCAGTCCAGCAGAGCCAGCAAGGGCAATGGACAACGTGGGAGAATGCACTCCAAAGAAGTCTAACTTGGAATGACATTTGGCACATGGCCCCTCTCAGGATCAGCTTCATTCTCAATCTGCATATGACCTTCTGCCCTCAAATGCAAACCTGGTGAAGTGGGGGAAAACAGACGATCCTGCATGCCCCCTCTGCCATGAAAAACAAACAGTGGAGCATGTTCTAAGCTCATGTAAAGTAGCCCTGGCTCAAGGAAGGTACACATGGAGGCACAACCAAGTGCTCAAAAAAATTGTACAAGTAGTCTGGGCTAGTACCAACACCACAAAAGGGAGAATCAGGACTCCAAAAGCACCCGCAACATTCTTCACGGCAGGAGGCAGCAAATCATGGCCAAGAACAACAGTGCCACTCGAAACATGCAGGCAGAGTCTGCTGGATGGGGCAGATGACTGGGAGTGCACTGCAGACCTCCCAGAATGGAAGAGTCACCCAGAGATCATCAGCAAGAGTGGCATGAGACCAGACATAGTAGTCCACTCCAAATCAACCAAGAGCTGATCATGATCGAGCTCACGGTGCCATATGAGAACAGAATGGAGCAGCTCAAATCTACAAGACTGAAAAGTATGCTGATCTGGCAAACAGCCTGAGGAGAGAAGGCTATCAGGTTAAAGTCCTCACTGCAGAAATTGGAGCTAGGGGATTTGTAGGAAGTCTGCATACAGCCTCATGAAACGCTCTCAGTTGCAGGGAAGGAAAAAACCAGAGCCCTGAAAGCAATGGCAGAAGCGGCAGAGGAGATGTTCAAGCTGGATCTGGTCAAGGAGGAACAAAAGTGAACTTCATAAGGCTTATTTCCCTACAAATATCAGGTGTCCCTGTGGCTCAGTGGTTAAAGCGCGAGTCAATTTGAAAAGTTCGGGTTTTTTCCCCCAACCCGCATGGCCGCCCAAAAACCCAACCCCCCCGGGGGAAAAAAAAAGGGTGGAAAGGCCGGGAAAAAAAACCCGGGTAAAGGGGGGAAAAACCCCCCCCCAAAAAAAAACCCGGGAGGGGGGGGGAAAAAAAAAAATTCCCCCAAAAAGGAAAAAGGGGAAAAAGGAAAAAAAATTTAAAATTTTTTTTAAATTTAAAAAAAAAACCCGGGGGGGGGGGGGGCCCCCCCGGCCAAAAAACCCCCAAAATTTTAGGGGTTTGGGGGAAAGGGAAGGGGGGGCCCCCAAAAAAAAAAATTTTTAAATTGGGGGGCCCCCCCAAAAAAAAAAAAAAAGGGGGGGGGGGGGGGGGGCCCGGGGGGGAAAAAAGGGGGGGGGGGGGGGGAAAAAAAATGGGGGGGGGGGGGGGGGGGGGGGGGGGGGGGGGGGGGGGAAATGGGGGGGGGGGGGGGGGGGGGGGGGGGGGGGGGGGGGGGGGGGGGGTTTTGGGGGGGGAAAAAGGGGGCCCCAAAAAAAAAAAAAAAATTTTTTGGCAAATCCGGGGAGAGAAGGCTATCCCGGTTAAATCCTCACTGCAGAAATTGGAGCTAGGGGATTTGTAGGGGAAAGTCTGCATACAGCCTCATGAAAAAGTCCCGTTTTCCCAAAAGGGAAAAAAACCCGAGCCCTGAAAACAATGGCCGAAGCGGCAGGAGTGTTTCCCAAGCTGGGGTCTGGGGCAAGGGGGAAAAAAAAGTGAACTTTAAAAAGGCCCTTTAAATTTCCCCCACAAATATCAGGTTTTTCCCTGTGGCTCCGTGGTTAAAACGCGGTCATTAAGTAGAAAATGAGCATGTTTCCCGAGGGGGCATGGGGTTTGAAACCCAGCCTTTGGGTTGTCCCAGAAAAGGGGGAAAAAAAAGGGGGGAGCAAAGGGGCATCGGGTTCATGAACCGGGTGTGGCCCAACCCCCCTAGAGGGTCAGGAGATAAGGGGGCCCAAAAAACCTTTCTTGAAGGGGGGTTCTTTCTGAGGACTCTCGCTGCAAAGCCTTTCCACCCCGGTTTCTTTCTTTTTTTTTTCCCCGTCCCTATTTCAATTTTTATTATTTCTAAGTTTTGTAAAATTTCTTTATTTAGAGGGAAACAATTTTTTGGGCGATTTTAAAATTTAACCCCCAGGGAAAACCCAAATTTAGAAAAAAAAAGGGGGTTTGTTACACCACATGGCACAGGGGCAAAAAAAATTACGGACAAAAAAAATACCTTTGGGGGGGAAACCCTTTCAGGGGTCAGATGAATTCGAATTCAAAACCCCCCCAACCCGGGTAATTTTTATCTATTGAAAAATTTCAAAGGGCTTTTTCCCCTCGGGCTCTTTTGGGAGCTTTTTTGTGACAGTGCCCTTGCTGGGAGTAAATTCCCGCAAGAGTATCAGGGGAAAGTTGGATAGGGAAAACAATTTTTGTTCAAAAGTTGAACGTACCTCCCCAAAAAAGGGTTGTTCTCAGGGGGTTTGTTGGGCCGAAAAACCCTTTGGGGTTGCCGGGGCAAACCTTTGGTTTAAAACTGCACCCCCCCCCCCCCCCCCCCCCCCCTTCCCCCCATTGGGTGCAAATACAGGGCGCAACCTCGATAGGGAAACCCCAAATTCCCCCCAAGCTGGTTTGGTTTTTTGGGCTTTGGGATAGTTCGGAGTTTGGAGGGGT
>CM031616.1:69979873-70020337 GCA_018398815.1 Conus ventricosus
ATGAGGAAAAAAGGGTCAAAACGAAGTTCAATAAACTTTTTTCTTTTTTTTTTTGCAATCAATCCATCGTCTAATTCGTAACTTCTTATTTTACATTATGTCAAAATTCAACACACCACACACCACACACACACCAACCCCACACCAACACACACACACACACAACACCCACAGAATTGTGTTAGAGAATATGTGTGCTGTCAGTATTGCTGATAAGTTCTTAAATTTTTAGTAATTGTTGATTATATACTTTGTATAATTAAAGGGGGGAGGGGGGAATGGCAGCATGAACAGGCGCGCGTGTGCCACAAAACACATACACCACACTTAACCATGATGCACGAGCACAAAATCCCACACAAACACACACGTCCCACCCATCCACCCCCTCTCTTCCCAACACACAAGCCCAACAACACACCACACCACAAAAACACACCCCAAAACACACACACCACACCCCAACACGTACAACACCACACCACACCACCACACAAACACACACACACCACCACACACACGAGTTGAGCCACGTCACGGTCGGAGTGGGGACGCTTTTTTTGGCGATTTTTTCCGCTGTAGTGAAGTAAAGTGGATACAACCTTAAGACGCAAAAAAAGAAAAAGTGGTAATGTAGTAATAAATCTTCAAAAACATGCCAGAGTCCTTGTGCTTCCGAGCCATTTGTGGCTCGTTTTATTTGACTTTTCAAAAATTCATGTGCCGGGGGCACGGGAAGGCCGCCTGAGTTTGGTGTGTGGTGCGGTTGTCGTGGGGAATGCAGGGCCCTGTTTTTTTGGCGCCTTTTGCTTCAATGTGGCGATTTGACTGAACCAGGACCCCCCCTTAAAAAAATTAAAAAACAGTCGTCTCTGCAGGAAACCATAACAGCCCCCGGGTAGGGGTAACAAAGGGAAACCTTTCTTGATTCAGGCCGCCATTGCCGATGTTGTGAATATGCTGAAAAAATGGATCAAAAAATGGCGCATGCATGCATTACAAGAAAAAAATGGCAACATTCAGACAGACATAGCGATGTAATGAAGAAAACAAAGAACTTAAAAAAAAAGGGGAACGGCTGAGTCAAAACTGACGACCGGGAGGGCGGGCGAAGAAAAAAACCTCATTTCCCATGGTATCCCCCGCGTGGAAGGGTGAGACCTGGGAGGAGGGGAAAACCCCGCAAGTCTGTGTGAAGGAGAAATTAGGGGGGGACGATGGGGAAATCGAACGTGCCCCCCGTGGAGGAGGAAAGACCCCACCCCTTATTGTTTTCTTTTGGAAATTCAAAGAAAAAGAACCCATCTGACTGAAAGCAAAAAAAAGAAAGACAGGCGCCTGATTCTCCATCACGAGGACTTCAGCCCCGGGTAAAGGAAAAGAAACGCCAAAGATGCTGCTTTCCCAAAAGGGGCCCAAAACAGGGGGGGGAAGCGCGCGTTCCTGCGTTTTGACGCTCTGGGAAGGGGCGTCGCTGTGTCGATCCTCCATGAAAATTTGTGGAACGACAAGGAGTCAGATAAAGTGTAGGCCGCCCCAATCTGATTCAACCGGGCAGCCACATCTACGGTCAAAGGTGGTCATCGGAAAGGTGGATGTTTCATTTTTTCCCCCAGCACACCCCTTTACCTTTCTTTGTCCCCCCTGCCCATCTAATTCGAAAATGCAGTGTCAAATCTGTTTTGTTCAAGATCATGGTTTGGAAATTCAAGGCTTGTAAAACAAAATTAAAAAATTTGTTTTTTAAAATTTTTTTGTGGCAGTTTAAATTTTTGTTTTTTCAGAAATTTGGTCTTGTAAAAAAAGGGATTGAAGTGTTTTCCCTGTTTTCATTTTTATTTTTCGCCAGTCGAGAGAAAAAAAGGTGGAGTGTCTGTGTGTGTTCAAAATTCAATAGGCTAAAGACAAAACATTTGGCAGCAGCGGCTGAAGACGGTGTGTTTTAAAGGGGGCAATCAGTTTAAATTTGCTTTTGATTTTCTAGCAGCCTTTGTGTATATTGCCCAGAGTTTTCAGGGGTGTATGACGATTTGACCCGAGGGGTATTGATTTTGGATAATCTCTTACTGAAATTCCCAGAAATATCGGACTTACCCGGTTTCTGTGTGGTGATTTAAGCCCGACTTGGGCTCTTGCATGTCCTGATAATGAAGTGAACAGTAGATTTTTTACCGTCTTGGTGAAATTTTAATTGTATGCACATTCCGTTCGGAATCCAAAGACAAAGGGACTAATAATTATGGGCACAGATTAATTAAAATCTGCAGGATTATGGTATATTTTTTTCAAAGGGCGAAACCCTGGGGGCGCAGTGAAGGAGAAATCACTCGTGGAAAATCGGGAAAAGTATTTTTGGGTTTTGTATAGCTCTATCCTGTTTTTGATATTTTGCAGTATGATATTAAAAAAACGCACGGGGTTGACCACTTCCTGTTATAACGCCCTTTTGTTGTAAAAATTAATGGTGAAGGGAGGGGGGGGGGATAAAATAAACCCTTGAAGACGGGTCAGGTTTGGGGGGGAAAAGAACAATCAGATAATTTCCCGGACTTCATAAAAGAAATGCTATTTCTTTTTCATATTTTCCGCGGCATTGCGACCGGGGTGTGGGGGGTTTAAAAATTTTTTCCCTTTCTTTCGTGCAAACCGGGTTTTTAAAAAATGAGGCCCGCTCAGGCTGGGAAAAAACGATGTACAAAAAACTCGTGCAAAACCCCCATGGTGGGTGAAGAATGCGGTGACGAAAAAACGAAATTTTCCAAATTAATATATTTGAAAGACAAATTGGGAGGATCGTGGGTTTTTATTTGTTCAAAAGCTGACTTTAAACATTTGGTAAAATAAAAAAAAGTGATCAAAAAACACGTGTTTTGGGGAAAAAAATGAAGCCTGTGAGGATAAAAATTCAAAGTTTTTTTGGCATAAAATAAAACATTACTTCATCAAATCGCGGTTTTGAATTCAATTACACCTCGGTATGGTTTAAATTTTCAAAACCTGTTCAATGCGATGGGGAAAGAGTGACAATATTTTCCCATGATGGGTTAAAGAGGCCCTCAAAGAACACGCAACTGCGCTTGTCAGAACTGTTTAAATTTCCGAACTGGATAAAAAATCATCGTAAAGAAATTTTGAAAGCTATTGGCGGGAAAAAAAAACAAAATCTCCGGGCCGGTGGTTGGCCGTGAATTTTTCCACTATGCCGCGTGTTTTTTTAAGTTTCCCTGCATCCTTTATTCAATCAAATTTCGAGAATGGTGTTTACCCGAGAGTGGTAAAAAAGCTGTGATATTTCCTCTTCAAAGAAAGGGAACCCCGAAAAGTGGACAACTCCCGGGGAAATTTTCCTTCTGGTAGTATCAGAAAGATCTTCTGCCCCATACTGAGCGCGTTTCCGTTTTTTGAAAAAACAACGAAAAAATACCCAGAGTAAAATGGTTTCAGGAAAGGCTACGACCAAGACAATTTTCTCTTTGAAAACAATGGTACAGAAATATCAAACAAAAAAAGGAGGGGGGGTTTTACATCTTTTCGTGGACTTTTCAAAGTTTTGACAGTTTTAACAGACAAAAACTATTTATCTTTCCTGCACAGAGGGATTCTGGTAAAATGTTAAAAAACATTGGAGGATGTAGGTCAGGTAAAAAAGCCGCAGTACGGGTGGGAAAAAAAAATTACAGAGTATTTTGATGTTTTTCCCGGCGTTCGAAAAGGGATGTGTTTTAACCCCCCTTTTTTCTCCTTTTTTATCTAAACTTCAGTTAGAACTTGCAACAGTGGGGCTCGTGGCTAGCATTTTTGCTGATCTTTTTTGGTATTCTGTTCTCATTTACGTGATGACATTCCCCTTGTGCTGTTTGAGCTGATTTCAGAAAAAAAAACTGTCTTGAAAAATACTGTAACAAAGGGGGGTTCTTATGTCAATATGGACAAAACAAAAGTAATTGTTTTTTTAAAAACGGGGGGTTTCATAAAAAACTGTGAAAATGGTTTTTTGCCGGAAATCAGGTCAAGGTGGAGTCTTGCTACATTATTTGGGGGTAATTTTTTCCTTACCCTAAAGGCCCAAATGTGTGAATTTTTGGTCGGAAAAGCACTAAGTGTAGGGGTATAAAAAAATTGTTCTTAGCTAAAGGGACCTGCCGGCTGTATGTTTTTAAATTTTTTTTGATGAAAAAAATCAAACCTACCCTTTTTGTGGGATCTAAAATTTTGGGGATTAAAAAAATCGGAATTGAAAAAGTACAGATAAAGGTATGCAAAATTCTGTTAGGGTGGGGGACGTAAAGAATAATATGGCACTGGGTAAATGGGGCGGGTTCCCCCGTCTATTTTGATGCCTATTACTGTTGTAAATATGGTGTCGTTACTATCTTGGGGGGGGGGGGAGATGTTATCCAAACAGTGTTAAAATATGCTGTATTCCTGAAAGTCAGGGGGGCAATGGGTCAGTTGTTCGAAACTGTATGCGTCAGGGTTTTTGGCTATGTGTGGGAACTACAGTCAGCGGGGTACGAACCGGAATTTTTCCAGTTTTACAGCAGATTGAAAGACATGTTTCTTTCAAGAGTGCAGACTCTAGTTAGTACCGAATACTGTAATTATCACCCCGGAGTTAAAAAGTGATTACTTGGGGACCTCAAGCTTATGAACACGACGGTTTATGCTTTGAGATGTAACGGGCTCCCTTTAAAATGGAATCTCCGTTGGAAACTTGTATAGACCCTATATGCAAACAAGGGGGATAAAAAAACAGGTAAAAGATGTTGTCATTTTTTATTCATTTGTGAAGTATAAAACAGTACGGAAGAAGTACATCCCCCTTTATAGCAGCAAACCCATCAGTCTCAAACTTACGTACTCGTTCAAAGTTAAAAAACCCTTAGCTTTCAGAAATTTTAATTTTTTTTGCATCTGCCCTTTAAAATAAGGGGGCGGGTTAAACTTACCTCAGTTAAAAAGAAAAGGTTGTAAAAATTTTTCGCCTTTTGCATTGTATATCTCAGCTCTTTTTTGAAATCCTTTTGAAATTTTTTTTCTTTTTGATTCAAATCTGTGAAAGTCCCGACTTTTGGGAAAGGGAAATTTTTCTTGTTTATGATGGGTCAAAAGGGCCCGAAAAAAAGAAAAAACTAATTTTTTTATTTTATTATTATTTTACACCACACACCCACACACACACCACCACACACACTCACTCAACACACCACATAACACACCACCACCAAACTTATTATATATTAATAATAAAAGGCAAAATTTTGTCGTGGTACGCTATAGACTCAAAAAAAGGCTCAACCCATTGTCTGAATTTGGCAGGTACGTCTGTTGTCACCCCCCGGATGGTTTTTGGGGTTATCTCTTAAAAAAAAAAACGTTAAAACCGTTTTAAAAAAAAGTTATAAAGGTTTCAAGACATCTTTTTCCTTGCTTTTCTTCAAATAGCCTTTTGACATTGCACACGTACGGAAAATTCTCTAAAAGAGAACCTTATTTTGGGGTTACAAAAACCGTTTTTTATAACAGTTAAAAACGTTTTTAAAAACAACCCCAACCCCATAAAGAAAAAAGTTTAAAAAACCCATCTTTTTTGAAAATTTTTCAGGTAGTCTGTTGTGACCCAAGATGGGTTTTGGGGGTTAATCTCTAAAAAAAATAAAACCCTTAAAAACCCTTAAAAAAACGGTTATAAGGTTTCAAAAAAATCTTTTTCTCTGCTTTTCTCAAATGGCCGTTGGACATTTCACAGCTACATCGAACCCGGGGACACTCCGAGTAACATAGGGTATTGGACGTTTCTACGCGTTATTTATGACCGTAATTAAAAACCGTTTAACAACACGTAAACCCCCAAAAACGATCAAAATACAATCTTTTCTGAGGGTTTGGGGGCAAAAGGAGTCGTCGGACGCCAAAACTTGGCATGAGTCTAGGGGACATACTGGGATAACGGGGGGCATTCGATGTTTTTTTGACCCTTATTTATCACCCTTAAAAAGCGTTATTTTCTAAAATTAGACCTTTTTTGTGAAATTTGGTTAGGTGTAGTTTTAAAAGCTGAACAAAGAGACAAAATTAAAGAAAATTAAAATTGACCCTTAAAAACCCTTATTATATAAATTTGACCATTTTTGATGAAATTCGGTTTTAGATGCAGTTTAACACGTGAAAAATGATATACAATTAAAGAACCGAAACTAAAATTGACCGTTAAAAACGTTATTTATAAAAATTTTTGACCCTTCCGATGAAATTCGGTATAAAATGCCGTTTTACAGTGAACAAATTTCAACTTTACGAAAAGGAAACTTAAAAATTGACCCTTAAAACGTTTTATTTTTAAATTTAGACCCTTCTGGAAATTCGGTTTAAGATGCAGTTTTACACGTGAAAATGATATCAATTACACGAACGGAAAAAATTAAAAAGAGCGTTTAAAACCTTAAGATCCGATTTTGTTTTTAAAATTTGCCTTTCTTGATGAAATTTGGTATACAGGTGCGTTTTAAAACGCTGATCAAGTGGCAATTATGAACAGAAACTTAAAAATTGACCGTAAAAACCTTATTATAAAAATTTAGCCCTTCCTAATAAATTTGGTTTACAGATGCAGTTTTACACGCGAGCAATGATATACAACTTACACGAACGGAAACTTAAAAATTTAGCGTTTTAAAAACCCTTAAAATGTTATTTTCTAAATTTAGACCTTTCGTGTGAAATTTGGTATACAGGTGCAGTTTTACAGCTGATCAAAGATAGACAAATAATATGAACAAAAATTAAAATTGACCCTTTAAAAAACGTTAATTTCTCCTTTAGAGGTGGTAGTCTGCAAGGGATTTCGAAATTCACCGAAGGGTTTGTGTTGCAATTCCCTTTATTTTTGTTGTAACCCAAAAGGGCCCGGTTGACTTTTTTTCCCCTGGGGGAGATCGACCCTTCCCTGTTTTACTTGAATGTTCTACGTTGCAGCATCATGAATGGAAGCGCAGAAAAAACTGGGCTTACTTGCGCAAACAGGGAGACCCGAAATGTCAACCGGGCCCCCCAATGACATAATAGATCGTGAAAATGCAATCTTTTCACAGGTTTCATGTTTGAGTTGGGGTTTAACGTCCCTGCCCAAAAACAAGGTATGCGAGGGTGGTCCCCACATTGCCGAACTGAGGGCCAGGGTGGTATTGGGGTGAACTTGGTTATTTTGCTGAAAAGATTCCCCCGTGAAAAATTTTCCAAAACCAAACCCGGGGTTCGAAACCACGACCTTTGGTCACGAGTCCAGGCCTTATCCCTTTGGTTTTGGCGGCCCCCAACAGATGTCTTTTGGAGACTTCAACGAGGAAAAGAGAATGTCGGTAAGTTCATTAAGAACAGGGATCCCTCTATCGATGGGTATGTATTACGAAAAAAAAAATGTGAAGTAAAAATTTATTTAGGGGAAGAAGGGTTTGAGCGGGTTTTAGGGCAGTACCCCAAGTACAGGGATCGGGGTTGATGGGGAAAGGGGGGTGTGGCTTGGGCAGAGGAAAAAATTTTGTCACAACCCTGGGTTTTCCATACAACCCTTACCCCCTACATTGTTCAAATGCCTCAAAATGGAAATATGCAAATAGATATTAAAATCCCTTTAAGTACGTCCTGAAATATGTAAAAGGGCCGCAAGCCGTCTTCCAACTCCCGCCCCTAGGCAGGTGAAGGAGAGCTCAACAACCCGTCGTTTATGAGATCCAAATGTACCAGAATGCTAAAATTTGGGAGCTCGAGGCGACCGGGCACTCCCGGGGTTTGACCTGCATGAGCGCCACCCCTGGGGCAGAGCCCCCGGGCCATTTGGAGAATGGAAAAGGGTTACTTCAATCCCCACTTGGCAGGCAAAGAGCCCCAAAGGTCCCCCAAAAGCAACCCTTACCGCCTCTTTTCCTTGCCTTTAAGGCCCTCAGCACGAGACTGAAGCGTGGAAATCCCTGAGCACTTCAAATGGTGTCCTCAGATATGTGGAAAAAAAACGACCCCAAAGGGGCCTGCAAATTGGCGATTGTACGCATCAGTCCTCGCCAGGGGGGTATTCTTGGGCTTCTATCAACGTTTGAAAGGGCCCCGTTCGTACGAGGAGCGAAAATTGTAAGGCTATGTCCCCAAAATTTTTTGGATGCTTGCAATGCCCTTGGACTCCCAGAAGAATGAATCATCTACAACTTGCCTGGGGAAGCCTCCATCTTCAGAGCCCCCATTGCTGCTGATTTTGTATTTCCCGGTGGCTTGCAACCCCAGTAACCCCGGCAACCTGTGGAACCCCTTCAGAGCATTTTTCTGAAGATGTCCTCTTCCAAGTCCGAAGAGAAGTCTATTATGAGCGCAGTCCAGATGCATTACAACCAAAGCTTTACTTGATTCAGCACAAACTCTTCCTTTTGGGTGGGCGTTACAAGGAGTGGGGTGCCAACAGTCCACAAAAATCAAACTGGCTCGGAATATACCGCGAGACCAAATTTCGACACTGCTGACTCCGGGGGAGCAGTGAGACCCGTGAAGAAGCTGCAGCTGACCCCGAGAAAACGTGTGCGAAACTTTAGACCCTGGTTTGGGAGAGGGGGTCCAAGCAAGCAGCAAAAAAATGTTCCTTGAGCCCTGAGGGACAGGAAAGAACTTTATCTGAATCTTTCTGAACAGGTCCGCTCATGGGCAAAATAGTGTAGCCACTGTTCCAGGCAGGGCATTGCCGCTACTCTTTTGCGGGTGGGCGGACAGTACATGCATTTCAGGTCCCCCTTTTGGATGCCCACAAGCAAGAAACGCCAACTGCTTGTGAAGCGTGGGTCAAAGTTGGCCAAAGTCATCAAGGGTCAACCCCTCATAATTTATGAAGCTCCCCTGACCCAAAAGCGTCCACGAGGCCCTGGACTCTCGCTGCAGGGACATCCCCCCAAGTGCACAGGCCAGTGGGGCATCTCAACTGTTTGTGGGATTCAGGGGGATCCCCCTGTCGTCCCCCAAAGGGACGATCCAAATTGTCAACACTGTCTGAAGAAGTGGGGAGCATGATTTTTTAAACGTCTAACCACCAAAATGGGGAGCCCACCTGTTGGAAACCCCCCCAGCCGCTTCGCCAAAATTCTGCTGCATTGGCAATGGGGCCTTGAGTCAGTTTTCCCGAAATTTTTGGTCCACACATATGCCTTTTATGTAGCCCGGGGATCTGATAGAAGCAGTCTAGGTCTTCATGCTAGTGCAGACCCGACTGGTTGCGGAAAAAGGGCCCCCTAATTCCCCCCTGAAAGAGATTCAAAAGGGGAACGGAAAAATGTAGGATTCCCCGGAGAGGAAACTCTGTACAGATCTGTTTCACGGGCCAAGAAAGTGGAGGGAGTCCTTTATCCACAAGAATCCCGTCATTGGATTTTGGACTTCCACCCATGAATGTTGCTGAAACTGGGGTCCCCATTATCATTTTCCGCTGACTGGGCCCGCCAAAGGTGTAATGGCACCCCCATGGTTTCACCAGATGCACAGGACGTTGTAGAAGCGAAATATCATGTGGCCCCCCCAAAGGTGAACCCGGGCTGCCCCCAGAAATTTCCCCTTGGAACCCTGAAATCACCTGCCATTCCAGTTCTGACGGCTTCAGTTTCCCCTGAAACCGCTTTCGCTTACAATTTATCAGAGCCCGGGGCAGACATTTTCATCCCTTGGGGTGTTTACCCTTCCCTGTTTTTAAAAAGGAATATTTACGTTGCAGCACCGAACTGGAACGCAGAAAACCGGGAAAATTGTTACCCAGAGGCCTCCCCAAAAGACATATCATCGTGAAATGAAACTTTTCACAGTTGTCAGTTTGAGTTGGATTTAAGTCCGTGCCCAAATCAAGGAATGCAGAGGGTGGGCCCTCCCTTAGCCTGAACCTGCGGGGCCAGGGGGAAGGGTGAACTCGGTCATTTTAGCTGGGAAAAATTCCCCCTGAAAAAATTTTCCCAAAACCAAAACCGGGATTCGAAACCACCTTTGAATCATGGTCCAGCACCTATCCCCTAGGGGATGGCGCCCCCCACAGAGATGCTTTTGGGCACTTCAATCAAAGGTTGAGAATGCTCGGTAAGTTTACAAATACCCGGCTCCCTCTATGGGCTGTGTTCGCATTACGAAAAAAATTTTGTGAGGGGGAAAAAGATTTAAGAGGCAAGAAGGGGGGGGGGCGTCCGAAAAAACGAATTAAGTAGATGGGAGGAGGTGGGGCAATTGGTCCCGATGGGAAAAAGAAACAAACCCCGCTGAATTTTTTTGTATTGTTTTTTTAAGTGGGAGAGAGAGGGGGGGGACAGAAAAAACGATATCCGAGCGAAGCCCGGGTCACCGGCTATTTTTATAATATTTAATTTATTATATATATATATTTTTGGGTGTGTGGTGTGTGTGTGTGTGTGTGTGGTGTGGTTGTGTGTCCCAGATATTAAGTGTATTCGTTTTAACGTTGGGCAATAAATATTTCCCCCAAATTCAATTATTTGTTTAGAAAAAATTTTTCGTTCATGTATACTTCCATTCTGTCCATTGTAACATGTGTCTCCTTGTGCATCTGATACAAAAGACTGTTTGGAGGGAAAAAAAAAAAAGGTATTCTAATCATTACACATGTACGTTGACAGATGGGTAACCTTGAATATTCTGCAGCATTGTTGGCTGGCTGTTGTGCTGACACAGCAAAGACAGCTGTTGTTTCTAATGGCGCTAGAGTACATCGCGCCACACAAACTCGGTTTTGAAATCTGAAGCTGTACGTGTTCGAGCATCGTATCTTAGTTCATCACTGATACTCTAGTTCTTTCCATGCACACGCGCATAAACAACATAAAACTTATTGCGCACGCACTCTCTGTTGTGTCTGTCTGTCTGCCAGCCAGCCAGCCTGCCTGCCTGCCTGCCTGCCTGCTGCCTGCCTGCCTGCCTGCCTGTCTGTCTGTCTGTCTGTCTGTCTGTCTGTCTGTCTCTCTCTCTCTCTCTCTCTCTCTCTCTCTCTCTCTCTCTCTCTCACACACACACACACACATATGCACACACACACACACACACATATATGCACACACACACACACAACACACACACACACCACACACACACACACACACACACACACACACACACACACACACACACACACAGAGAGAGAGAGAGAAAAAGTCCGTGGACAGAAATCAGCCATTTCTGATGGGTATTAGTAAAATAATAAACATTCTGTCGATGCGATTTCAGAAATTTGCACAAAACTGGCATTACTTTACTGTGAATATTCTGTCTCAATTAACATAATAGTGTATCCATATTATGTCCGAAACGCACGTTTTAATTGCCCGTTAGAAATAATCATGTAAGAGGAGGAGTAGAGGATCACGAGCACTGACAGTACAAAGTTAGTGTAAGTTATATACGAGTGATTATGAAGCCAGATATGCAGCCACAAAATGATATTAATTTTACCAGAATCAGATAGGAGGCTTCTGCAGAACTGAACGTTAAAAGGTACTAATAATACAGGTCTAAAAGCATGTCAGTTTTTGTTTGGTCCCAGAAGAGTGGTCAAAATTTAGCACATTCAGAAGTGGCCTAGCGCATACTTCTGTTGATAATTATTAGTGATGTTTTTCAGTTCAGCATACTATTGGACTAGTTATATGGGTTTTTCCTTCCTTTCAGGGCCGTGCACGACATGAAATAGTAACTTCAAAAAAGTCGTCATGATAAGAGTTGTGTCCTAGGGGAAAGGTTGCCTTTGCAGGCTAAGGGGAAGCACATGAAATTAGGCGCATTGATGAGCGTACAGTCTGGACCGCATGCTTTATTTCCATTTGCATTATTGTAGGACATGTGAAACTGAGACAGATGCCATAAAACCAAAACAGGGTGGGGTGAATTTGAGTCTTATTTAGCCTGGGCTAGCTCTTCACGGACAAGTTGTTCACCATGAACTTTGCAGTTGTACTCACAGACACAGACAGACGGACACACACACACACACACAACACACACACACACACACACACACACACACGCGCACGCGCTCGCATGCACGCACGCACGCACGCACGCACGCACGCACGCACGCACGCACGCACGCACGCACGCACGCACACACACACACACACACACACACACACACACATCCTATCCTATTGCTTTCTTCTTTTTCAACTAATGGCGGTGGATGGTGGGTGGAGGATTAGTCATATAGGTACGGTCAGAATGCGTGACGATTGGAGGCGGCAGATGTGGCGACAGGTCAGACTGGACAAATTTAACGAAAAGAACATTAGTAAGACCACTAAAGGTATCTGTAGATTGTAAAATACATTTATGCTCGCATATCTGTGTGTGTGTGTGTGTGTGTGTGTGTGTGTGTGTGTGTGTGTGTAAATGTGGTGTGCACCCAAAATGTGGAATAATAATATTTGTTCATGACATCCCTCCCCTTCTCTTCCTCCAAACACCTCCAATCCACCGGCACACCTGCGAACGTTGAAAGTGGACACAAACAGAGCCATCACTTATTGAACGTTTGAAAATTATCAGCAGATACAGTTACACGTACTGTACCGAAGGCTTAAAACTGAGCAGCAAAGAACCAAGAACTTACCATCACGAACATCTGAAGAAATGAATAGATGAAAAAGAACACAAAATTCAACATTTCGAACACCGTAAGTTTGAAAATGAGCATGAAACAGTGGCAACAGTGACCACACTGACTGTTGTGAAGGTGAATACAAAGCCACTTACCATACTGATATGTCTGGTTCGTCTGGCAAAAGGTGTCCCTGTGTGCGCCTGTGTATCGGCAGTTTTGGGAGGAGGAGGAGGAGGAGGAAATGGACGCGGAGGAAGTGTGACCGAGAGAGGACGATGACAACAAAGGCTGCTGAGACAGTTTGGAAGCGATATGTAACTGGTGTTCCTGTGAGGGAAACAGTATTTCATTCTGTGGGGAAGCCACCGTTCTCTTCCCGCTAGCTGTCACCTTAACATCAGTGCGGGACTCGGACAGGAAGGCCTGCAGTAAGCGACTTGCTGGGGGTGCCGTCCTCTCCACCACATAGGAGGCAGCGTGTGAGGCAGACAGCGGCGAAGAGAAGACCGAGGGCACATCGACGATGACATGAGACAGAGCAGGACCATGGTAGGTTTCGTCCACATCACTCCGTACGCGTCGCAATGCGCCGAACGGTCAGATTGGCAGCCTGCCGGACCCGTGTTTTCCAGTTTTATAAGGCAGGTGGCAACATTTTGTTGGGGAGCGCTGCCGAAGAAAAGCCCAGCTGTACTGGTTGTAGGGAAGGAGGGGAGGACGAAGGAGACAGAGAGATGAGGTCAGACGCGGAAAGAGCATGGTTATAGAAACGGGGGAGAAAGGGCAAAACGGCATGGGGCGAGTTGTATACACACAGCTGGCTGGAAGAGACACCCAGCTTTGCCAGTCAGTAGGGGCTATCTCCGCCGGTGTGGGTGGATGGGCGTGGATCAGTGCCCTTCGTCAACAGCCACAGAGTGGAACGCCCCCTCTCACTCTCGCTCTCTCTCTCTCTCCATCTCTCTGTGGCCGGTGTGTGTGTGTGTGTGTGTGTGTGTGTGTGTGTGTGTGTGTGTGTGTGTGTATTAACGTCTGCGTGCGCGTTTGCAGTTTCCACTCTACATTGTTAGGCTCCCCCCACCCACCCCAACCCCCCACCTTTCCCGCTCTCTTTTCTTTTTCTTTTTTTTTTTTTTTTGGCGCTTCTGCTTTGACTAGCTCGATCATCTCCTCTTCGCTGTCCACCCACCAGTTAAAGTGATTTCACTTGCTGTCTGCTAGTACTATGAAAGTAAGATTTAACTGTACTTGTTAGTATTATTGTTGCATAAAGAAGTACCCGAGGAGTCGTCCTTTTATTTGACCAGTCATTTTCTCACAACTAGACACAAGTGAGGGGAGGCGGAGGAAGAGGGAGGGGGGGGGGGGGGGGGTGACAGACAGCAGGTCAAGACAACAGCTGAAACGGCTTTTCTTGAAAACGTTGCTTCCGTTCAAATGATTATTTGGGATTGCAGTTATGCAGGGAGAATGAATTTCCCAGCAGTGAGTTAGTAAATATGCGTACTAGCCATTGATAAAGTCAGACTGAAATGTGAGACATGCAGTATGCAGTTGGAACGTTTGAGCGTGTGTGCGTGCGTGTGTGTGTGTGTGTGTGTGTGTGTGTGTGTGTGTGTGTGTGTGCGTGTGTGTGTGTGTGTGTGTGTGTGTGTGTGTGTGTGTGTGTGCGTGCGTGCGTGCGTGCGTGCGCGTGCGTGCGTGCGTGCGTGCGTGCGTGCGTGCGTGGGTGCGTGCGTGTGTGTGTGTGTGTGTGTGTGTGTGTGTGTGTGTGTGTGGGCGCGCACACGCGCGTGTTCTCCAGTAGGCGTATAGAGTTTTAATAAGATTTTACCCAAAGCTAGTATTGAAATTTTCATCTGTAAATACAAAATGAAAACTGACCATGTACAGTACTGATCTGGAGACTCTCCATTTCTGTTTGTCTACAGCGGAACTGTTAATCTCACTTTCAGATGCATTCCTTTCCCGTTCTCAGCATTACGCGCCATCACGGTTTGTCCTCTCGATGACCACACCAACAATGAGTGCATACTATGTCTAGCTTAAAAAAAAAAACCAAACGTAATAAAATGCTTCTCCGTCTCGAGGAAAACTGTTATTTCCCCCAAGGCCGAGAGAGATACAAATATACAAAAGTGTAAGCTGACGCTTATTTCATGTATAGAATTAGTCCAGAACAGATGAGCGATGTTTCGACTTCACCAGACGTCACAAACTGCAGACATGACACACAAAGCAGAATTGTCAAGATCGCAGCCGGCAGGAGAATGACAGTGCACAAAAGAGGAGTGGGCGGTCCACGTCACGAACCACAAACACAACAAGCTCACAAACAATCCCAAGATCACGGGCGGCTGGACAACGACAAGATATGAAAGAGGAGCGGGCAATGACACATCACGAACTACACACATAAAAACTGCACAAAGCAGTATTCCCAGAATCACGGCCAGCTGGAGAATGAAACGTGTTTTTAGGAAACAGGGTATGGGCAAATCTACGTCTTAAACTACAGACATAGAAAATGCACAGAGCGATCTCCCAACATCGCAGCAGGACAATGACAAAGTTGGGTTTTTTTTTATTTGAAAGTGTGGCAAGTCCACGCCACAAACTAGAGAAATTAAAAAACAAAACCAAAAAAAAACCCACCGCACAAAGCAGTAGTCCCCAGATAGCAGCCAGCAGGACAATGACCACCTATAACAGAGAAGTGGCCAAGTCCACGTCACACACCACAGACAATGAAAACAATGCACAAAACAGTGATCACCAGATCGCAGCCAGCGTGAAAGAAAACGATGACACAAACGGTGATTATAGGAAAATCAGTTCTAACGACTGGTTTCTTTTTCCCAACAAAAGCAGGCTTTTAAGAAAAAAGGGATTAGTTATTTCCCTGGGAAAAAATCCAACAGATATCATCATTGTATTATTGAAGGATATACAAACGTTTTTCATCGGGAAGACGGAGAAAGTGCAATGAGCTTAAGTAAGTAGCTGACGTATTTGTACCTTGTCCGGTGATGTGCCAGCAGTCGAAGTGAACGAACTGTTTAATTAAACGCCACAGTTCTAATGCTCGGCGAGAACTCGACTGCGTTTGTGGCCGTTTTCCTCTTGGGGAGTAATTTATGACCACGACACTACTCTCTCTCTCTCTCTCTCTCTCTCTCTCCTCTCTCTCTCTGTCTCTCTCTCTCTCTCTCTCTCTCTCTCTCTCTCTCTCTCTCTCTCTCTCTCTCTCTCTGTGAAAACACACACACACGCACGCACGCGCGCACACAGAGACCCCATTCAGCACATAAAGATATGCTCTTCTACTTTGGGTCAAATGGGATTTAACATGCGTGTTAGGTAATGCACGAGTTGATATGTGGGACCGTTGGTTTAATTCTCATCCGAAGGACTTGAATGGAGTTCGGGTCTGCCCAGATGTTAGCTTTTTGATAAAATCCTCCAACCTGGTCAGGTTTAGTAGACACTGACACCATGACCACACTACGCTGCTTTCCGTTTCAGCCTCGGTGCCGGCAGTCCATGGAAAGCTATTCGTATCAGGTCGTCGCGAGGCGACCCACCATAGGGAACACTAAAATGATGCCGAGTCACTCAGTCGTGTTCAGTGGTGCCTGTTGTGATCCGATATATCTTGGACATCATCAAAAAAGTCTCCTGCTGACGACAATTGGACAGTCGTGGAGTCAGCGTCAGGTCTCTTGCTGACGACAGTTGGAGCCAGCGTCAGGTCTCCTGCTGATGACAGTTGGACAGTCGTGGAGCCAGCGTCAAGTCTCCTGCTGACGACCATTGGACAGTCGTGGAGCCAGCGTCAAGTCTCCTGCTGACGATCATTGGACAGTCGTGGAGCCAGCGTCAAGTCTCCTGCTGACGACCATTGGACAGTCGTGGAGCCAGCGTCAAGTCTCCTGCTGACGACCATTGGACAGTCATGGAGCCAGCGTCAAGTCTCCTGCTGACGACCATTGGACAGTCGTGGAGCCAGCGTCAAGTCTCCTGCTGACGACCATTGGACAGTCGTGGAGCCAGCGTCAAGTCTCCTGCTGATGACAGTTGGACAGTCGTGGAGCCAGCGTCAAGTCTCCTGCTGATGACAGTTGGACAGTCGTGGAGTCAGCGTCAAGTCTCTTGCTGACGACAGTTGGAGCCAGCGTCAAGTCTCCTGCTGATGACAGTTGGACAGTCGTGGAGCCAGCGTCAAGTCTCCTGCTGATGACAGTTGGACAGTCGTGGAGCCAGCGTCAAGTCTCCTGCTGACGACCATTGGACAGTCGTGGAGCCAGCGTCAGGTCTCCTGCTGACGACCATTGGAATCAGCGTCAAGTCTTCTGCTGACGACAGTTGGAATCAGCGTCGAGTCTCCTACTGATGACGACAATTGGACAGTCGTGGAGCCAGCGTCAAGTCTTCTGCTGACGACAGTTGGAGCCAGCGTCAAGTCTTCTGCTGACGACAGTTGGAGCCAGCGTCAAGTCTCCTGCTGATGACAGTTGGAGCCAGCGTCAAGTCTCCTGCTGATGACAGTTGGAGCCAGCGTCAAGTCTCCTGCTGACGACAGTTGGAGCCAGCGTCAAGTCTCCTGCTGACGACAGTTGGAGCCAGCGTCAAGTCTCCTGCTGACGACAGTTGGAGCCAGCGTCAAGTCTCCTGCTGACGACAATTGGAGCCAGCGTCAAGTCTTCTGCTGACGACAGTTGGAGCCAGCGTCAAGTCTCCTGCTGACGACAATTTGACAGTCGTGGAGCCAGCGTCAGCGAGAGCTCTCCTTCGGAGAGCGTCACCATATTAGTTGAATATCAGTCTTCATGAACTTGCCTGCCGCGACAACTGTCATGATCTGACGTGGCGGGTAAATCAAACCTGCGGTCAGTGCGAGAATAGGACACCAAGGTCAACGGATTTTGAGACTTAAAAAAATAAAAACGAAAAGAGCATGATGAAGATGTTGCTGTGGATCAGCCGCTGTGGTGCTCACGCGCCATGCCTCTTATAAAGAGTCCTCATCCCCCTTTTTTTTTGTTAAAATAGACAACAGTAGGAAAATAACATCTTTATTTGTGAAATAAATGAATTTGAAAGCAAATTCAAAGCAAGGAATCAATGTATAATCTGTGCATTTACAAACACAATACAAAGCACAAAACGTGTTTATGGGAAAAAAAAAACCCGGGCTGTTTAAAATTTTTTCTTATTCAGTATTTTTTTTTTGCTTTTTCTTTCATAATCTAATTCAGATTAGATCTGTGTTCAAATTAAAAAAAAGGTTGGGGGGGGGGGGGGGGGGGGGGGGGGGGGGGCGTGAGAAGACGAGTGACAGCCTGATGGAAGAACGACAAACCGATGTGGCGCACTCGCAAAACGCCGCGCGTTTGCACGCACGCACGCACGCGCCGGCGCGCGGCACCACACACACACAACACACACAACACACACAACCAACACACCCCCAAACACAACACCACACACATCAGAGAGAGAGAGAGAGAGAGGAAGAAAGACGGGGGTGCAGACAGCAGGACAGAAGAGAGAGAGGAGAGAGGGAAAATAAAAGGTGTAGCATTGGGGGGGGGGGATGGGGGGGGTTTATAAATGGGGGGGCTATTCTTGTAGTTCTCAAAATCATTAAAAAAAATAAAGATACGTTCGGTCCAAAAGGTGGAATTGTTTAAAAATCTTTCGAGAAATGGATGGAAGAAGGGGGTCATCCAGTTTCATGCGTATTGGACTAGGATGATATGCGCTAGTGCATGGGTTTCTGTTTTGCTAAGAAATCATTGTAGGGAAATTCGCGGGTGCAAAATTCTTTCCTGTGACCATTACTTGCTTTTGTATGATTCCGTTTTTGGGCAAAAAATATTAAATAGCAACACACAACACACACACACACACAACACACACCACAACACACACACACACACACCACCAACACACACAAACCACACGCACGCGCGCGATCAACGTGCGGAAATTAATTTATCTGGGAAAATTTGTTCATCCAGGTTAAAAAAACCGACAGCGAAAAAAGCGTTGTTTCTTGACGAAGTGTTTGGTCCTGTATGTTTTTTTTTCGCGAATTGGGAAACATTCATTGGTGTATTGCATGTTTTGTGCATAAAAAACAAAAAAAAAAAATTTTTTGCTTCTTCTTCAGTGGGGAGGGAGATGGCAAAGAGAGACAGACAGAAAACAAGAAAAAATTTCTTTTTTTACGGGAAAAGATAAGCATGAGTCTTTTTTCACCCCGTCCTCCCCGGTAGGGCAAAAATAAAAAAAAAAGGTAACAAAAAAAGCAGCAAAGTGACTGAACTACAATACATAAGGATTTAAAAATATAAAGGAGAAAAGGGGGGAATTAGGGGAAGGGAGAAGAGGAGGGAAGGGAGGGACCAGGAGCAAAGGGAAAGGGGGGGGGGAAAGTTGCGAGAGAGGAGAGAGAGAGAGAGAGGGGGGGGGAGAAAGAGGCGAGGGGGGGGCAAAAGGAGCATTTTAGAACAATCTACAATCAAAAATTCCAAGGGATACGACAATCTTTTTGATGCCCCGGGGGGAGGGGGGGGGGGGGGGGGGGAAATAAAGACAAAGGAGGGGGAAAATCTAATGTAGCCCAGCGCCACGGTAGGGGGGGGATGTATATGGAAAATAAATAAAATTTTTCCACAAACCGTGAGAGAAGAGAGGAGAGGAGAGGAGGAGAGAGGGAAGAGAGACAGAGAGAGGGGAGAGAGAGAGAGAGAGAGCCCAAAATAAAATAAAGCATATCGCAAATGAAAAAGGGGGCAGGGGTAGTAGGAAACACCAACACCCACCACAACACAACACACCCCACACACACACCCCACACACACCACACCAAATGTACTCATAAAAAGCATATTATAAAAAAAATAACATAAATTTTTTAAAGTACAAAAAAATTTTCTAAATAGTCTTTTAATACATAGGAAAAAGAGGGTGGTGGTGTTGGGGGTGGTTTAGGGCGGAGTATGCAAAGTAGGCACAAAAGGGTTGAAATAATGGTGTTTAAGGTTGATTTCATTGGCTTTTTTTTGGGTTGATTCAGGAGCGAGTTTCATTGAAGGAACCCTGAATATGTTAAACGGGTTTAAATAGTCAATTCGGGAAAACAGGGACTAAGTTTGGGTGATCTTGAGGAAGTTTTTGAGAATCTAGAACAAATGTTGAGGTGCCCTTCCCCGACACAATCTTGGGTTTTGATCCCTTTGTTGTTTCTAATCTCAGACTTAAAGGGGAACTTGAAATTTTTTTTTGTTGAGTCCAGAAGATTGCTTTTTAGGGGGACAATTTGAGTGCTGCTTTGGGTAGGCTTAACAAGGGGTTTTAGGTGTTGCGCAGCACAGTCCATAGAGTAATCCTAGTCTTTGTTTGATGATATGAGACTGGAAAAAAAAGGCTTGGTGAATCAGGTCGGGAAACGTTTGATTTTGGAGAGTGATAAAATTCGGAAACTTTTTGATAGTGAGGTTATGTGACTTGCCAACTCTATTGTTTTCAAATTTTTATTCCCAGCACTTTGGGCATGTAACCTGTTCAACGGGGTCATTTTTAAGATATACAAAGGGGGAAACTTAAAAGGGGAGTTTTGTCTTTTTTGCCCGGTTGTGTTAACATGGGTTTAGTTTTTTGAGGGGGAACGACTGTGATTTAGTTCAGTCCATTTACGAGGTCTTCGCACTTTTTTGTAAAATGTGTGCAAGAACAGTAAACGAAAAATTTGATGTATTTTTTGTTTCCTCGCAAAGGTTCACAGGGGGTGTGATAAAGGGGAGGGAAATATTTATGAAAAGTGAAAGTAAGGGACCCCGTAGAGCCTTGTGGGACACCTAGGGAAGTGTTTGAAATGAAGAGAAAGTTTTATTAATTTTTTCACATTGTTCATTTGTAAGTTATGAAAAAGGTAGTGTTTTTGTGGAAAACCCTACAATTTTAGTTTTCTAAGTTTAAAGGGTTTTGGTCATAATCGATGCTTTTTTTGAAAACAAAAAATAGGGCCCCACAATATTGTGTTTTTTAAGCTATTTAGCCGTCACAAAAGGATGATTAGGGAGAGTGGGATGATGGTTGGTCGAAACCCGGACTGCTTGGAGAAGCAAGGGTTGTATTAAAGGTGGTGTATTTGTTGGGGTTTTTTTGTTTTTCCCAAGGTTTGGAAATAGTGGAAAGATTTAGATTGTTTAGTTTTCAGGTTGAGCTGTCACCTGCTTTTTTGATTGGTAACCCCCTTTTTCCCTTTTTTTTAAACCCGGGTAAAGTTTTTTTTGAGCATAAATTGAAGAGTGTTAAAGTGCCCCGTAATTGCTGGAGCTGATTTTGGGATTTTGCCGTCTATCCCCCCCCCCCCGCGGACCCCTTTGTTTTTGGTCGTTAGGGAGTGATAAAAATTTAAAAAAAATGTTTTTGGGGGAAATGTCAAGTTCAGACTTGATTTTTTTTTTGGCAATATTTTTTCAGTTTTTTTAGGTCGTTTGATTGGGTGAATCTGCGTGACAATTTTTTATTGGCAATGGCAAAAGTGGGGTTTGCGCTCGACAGAGATGTCTTTAAATTTTTAGTGATTTTGAAGAAGATTGATTTTTTTAAGCTCGTTAATAGCCTCCTACAATTTTTGGGTTTGGGGCGAGGATATTTTGTTCTCGATTATTTTGTTTTTTCTCTGCGCTTCTGTGTTTATTGAATTTTTCAGTTTTTCCTAGATTCCCCTTTTTAGCCAGTTTTTAAGCAATCTCTAAGGAACCCGCCCCCTTTTTTGCGCTTCTGTGAATTTATTGATTTCTCAGTTTCCTAGTTTTTCATAGCCGTTGTTTAAGCTACTTAAGGTGCCTGCCCCCTTTTAACCTTTGTGTACCAGCCGGTTTAGGAAATTTGTCTCTAATCTTTTTAGAGGGGGTGTTTTTAAAATTTTTTCTTTAAAAGTTTTTATCCAAAAAACTCTGCAAATTGTTAGTTATGTAAAAAAGAAGAAGATTTGGTTAAGCAAATCATGTAGAAAGGGGTTGGTTGTTAAAAAAACTTGTAAAGCAACGGTAGGGCATTGTTTTGTGTCCCGTGTTGGGAATTTTTACTCCTTGTTTGGACCATGTGACACAAACTGGATAATGATCACTACAGTTTAGAACAGGGGCACAGATTTCTGTTATGTTAGTTTTATCTGAAACATAAATATGGTCGATAAGTGTCTTGGAGTTTGGTGTGACTCTCGTTGGAGATTCAATGAGCTGATGCAGATTGAATAGACTGAATGCTTGCGTCGATTGTTTTTTGTACTTTCAGAAGGTCTATGTTAAAGTCTCCAAGTAAAATGATTTCCTTGGATTCAAGCGAGACTGCATCCATCATTGTAATTAATTTGTCGACCCAGTTTACTCATTCGGATGGGTTCCTGTAGTAGAATCCAACCAAATAGAAGGGTTTCTTTTCAGCTTAAAGGTCTACTTTAGAGGTTTTCGATAATTGGTCAGCTTATGCAGAAATATGAAATGTTTGATAAATTGGTAAAATAAACATCCGTTCGCTCCCGATCACACGAAATCGATCCGCGAAAGTGGGCATTTTCACCTGTAATCAAGAAAACGGGAGGTAATCAACTAAATCTTGGCATTGCTTAACTGCTCTTGGATGTGACGTCACATGATGGACAGCGGACGGCGATAGAAAGCGATTCTGATGGTTCTTGCGCATCTTGTTCGGTATTTAATTTATCATGTAAAAGCAGTGACTATGATTGCGACAGCCAGTGTGACTCTGGGATGTTTCTGCAAGGCCTGTACCTTATCAGTTTGAACGCTAAGTTCTTTTTACCACGTCAGTTCAGTTCCAGCTGGACGCCCGAACACAGCATTCCGAAGGCGTACGGACTTTACCGAAGTCGCTACCGACTGACTTCTGATGCGATCACGCGTGGACGGCGAGCGGAGATTCTCCTTCTTCAAGCCTTAACGTGTTCATTCAATTTAACAAGTGTGATCTGTCATAGTATAGAACAGAATAAACGTGCGACTATCGTACTCATCTGTACGAGCTTACCACTCCACCTTCAAAGTATACACGCACAATGCAGACGAAGTTTTTGATCCACTCGAACGCGCTCGGCAATTGTCGGAATAGCTCGTTTCCGCGGTCCAGCTGGAACTGACGTGGTAGAAAGAACTTTAGCTGCCCGGCATGGTTGCACGAACCGAATCCACTTCTTTCGAGTATCTGGATCAGATGGAAATGTGTGCAAAGAATATCCGTCTCCTGCTGAGCGGCTGCACTCGCCTACAGCACAATATCTGCCACCCCCTCGTGACTTTTTAGGCTGTAGGGGTTCGCAACTCGTGTTGATTTCACTTGGCGTTGGCTTGTTGTGTAGGTCGCGGCTGACGGTCAGTCCATCAAGTGACGTCACGGTTTTCGGTCTACCGCGCGGGGTTTGAACAGGTGTGCAAAAGTCGTTTTTTATCTATTAAATTCTTTCGGCGATTTTATTTAAAAAATGAATACCATACCGTAGTTATATGACATGTAGACCTGTTTTTAACAAATTATCAAAAATCTCTAAAGTAGACCTTTAACTTCTATCCAAACACATTCCACACCGTTACTTTCTAGGTGTGGAAGTCGTTTGAGCTAAGGGTTTCGTTGATATAGATAAGAAGACCGTCTCTTTCGCAAGTGAAGGATCTTTCCGGATTGTGTTGTGTCCTGGAATAGTTACATCATTGTTGCTAATGTGTGCAGCTAATCTGGATTCTGAGAGTCCTAAGATATGGAAAGGTTTACCATGATTCCAAATCAGTGTTGAAATATCTGATATCTTGTTAACTGCATGTTGGATATTAAGGTGACAGATTCGGAGTCCTTCTTTGCATGGCCATGCAGATTGGTTCTTGCTCATTTCTAGTTGTGTACTGATGTGATGATAAAAGGAGATGACGATTTTGCACGTTAATTGACGTTAAGATTTGTATAATCAAGGAACACAATAAAAATTACATAAAAGGGAGAGAAAACGGGCTGGTTTACACACCGTAACAATCTTAGTAAACAGAAGCGTATGAGAAGCCACAAAAACAAACAACAACAACAAAAAAAACCCCACCAAATGAAAAAAAAAAAAAAGAAAAAAAAAGAAAAAAAAAGTGTCTTCACAGTATATGCCCTTTGGCTCCTCGGCCAGATGATATACTTATGGATACACCTTTCTGAAATGAAATATACACTCCTCACAAAGGAAGCACTTCCAAAGCAGAATTGAAAGTAAAGCAGAATTGAAGTTAAGGGGGCAGAATATGAGGAGAGAAAAAGGTAACTGAAACTTAAGACAAAAAAGCAAAGAACCAACAACTCAAAATGAAAATAAGTGGGGGGAAAAAAAAGCCACACACACTAAAACACAAGTCACGTAGCCGCACTTGTAAGCTTAACTACGAGCTGGCAATGCACAAGATTGCCTTGCTCACAGTAAACCAGCAGTTTTTTTTTGCAGAAGTTGGCTCCTGCAGAGGCTTTGTTCAGTCTCTTTTCTGTACGCGGACACAGTCTTGAAGTTTAGAAGTCTTATTTATAATATACGATGTTTAAGTCCACTTCAGTTATCATAGAATCAGCACTGCCGGCACAGGGTGAAAGTTACACACACACACACACACACACACACACACACACACACACACACACACACACACCCCACACACACACATCGTGTAGGATGTGAAGAAAAGCATATGACATATATGAAAAAAATAGGCAAGGTCTAGTACGGGGGAAGCATGGAGTGCTGGGAGGTACGAAGAATGGCCAATACCACGGATGATGTGGAGGAGACAGGGTCCGTGGGAGGTAACTGAAGGGTGGAGGAGTAGGCAGGGGCGGGGAGGGACAGATCTATTGAACCATGGAGGCGGGGGAAAAGCACACTCGAGCGGCGCACATAGCGGACAGTCATTTTGGGGTTGGCTGGGAGATGGGTGACTGGACCCGTGCTGTTGTCACTGCCCGTACACACATCTGGCCGGCGGGGTCTTGGAGGGGCTTGCTGGAGGGGGGAGGGGTGCAATATGGACAGTGCTGTGTCAATAGTTTTTGGTGTTATTTGGGGCAGCAGAGCGAGAGGCTGGCTGAACAATCTTGTGGTCACTCTGTGTACGCACCAGTGAGCTGGATGGTCTTAAAGGGGCTTCCTGGAGGGGGGAGGGGGGGAGACAAATGAGAAGTGCGTAAACGGGACGGAAGGTTTGGGAATTCTGAGAGGGTGGATGGGGGGGGGAGGAGAGGAGATCGGGGGACGTCGTGCGCTGTTGGTAGCATGAGACGTGTGGCGTGTAGGGGTGGGAGGAGGGCCTGTCGTCTAGGGGGAAGAGGTTTTGTGTCACACGTTCCACTCCCTTCCTGCTGGGTTGTGTAGAGTTGTGGTACAACGCCAGTCTCGGGGCACCGCGCTGGGTGGTGAAGGTGGCACAATGGCTGATGAATTTAATCCCCATTGCTGAACAGGCCTCCTGAAGGTGGTCGTTGCTGGGGCGGATGATGGTGTTCAGAGGGTGCCGCCCCTCTTGCCGGGATAATTGCAGAGGCCTGAAGTTGGGCTTTGGGGAAGACTCGGTGGCACTGCACAATGAGCTCTCGCCACTGCTGCGTTGATATTGCACCAGCTGGCTGTGATGCTAAGAGCTCGCTGCAGTCACCAGCCCCCACATGGAAGGTAGCCTGCATCACGGTGTGGTGGGTGTCTGCTTTGTAAGCCACGAGTCAGGCTGGGGACCGTCAGATTGTCGGCACACTCCAACTGAGCGCTGGCCCTAGGGATGTTAATACCTCTTAGGGTGCAGTCACTCAGCAGTATTGTAGAGGTCTGTCTATCAATGGAAACCTTTTGAAGAGGGTGGGGAGGGAACACATTGGGGAGATAATTTTTCAGGGAGAGGCGTCCTCTCACAAACGGGAAGTGGTTGGATATGTGAGTTAGAGGATTTCCCACATTGTGGGGGTGGGTTGTCCTGTACTTTGTCACTGTGAGTTGTGTTGGTAGGGCTGAATGGGGGTGGTGCATCCTGTATACAGTGTGCAGTGAGAGAAGGTGGGGTGTTTGGTGTCTGGGAGGATGGAGAGATTGCTTTTGTTGGGTGGCGGAGGAGTTTGAATGTGATTTACATTTAGATTTTTTATTGGTTGTTATGGTTTTGCGAGAGGATGATTTGTCATTGTCAGATGAAGACATGTGAGTAAGTTGTGTAGATAGAGCGTCGAGTTCTATTTTGAAGGTCTGTCTGGTTTCCTGTAGTGTTGATCTGAGGGCAGAGATTTCGTCACGCAGGGACTGAGTGATCCTAAGGAATTCTTCCTTAGGCACACAGTCGTCATGACTTACAGCTACAATCTGTGGGACTGTTGTCATCAGTGTTGGTGTCAGTCCCCTTTCACTGAGCCGTCACAATTGTCTGTGTCGTTTGACGTTGTCATTGTGGTTTTGTTGTCAGTTGTCGCACAGGTTTTGCTCAATGGGCCATTTGCTCTAGTGTCTTGTCAAAGTCAGCTGCTGGGTGCTTGTCGTCATCCCTAGTGTCAGTCTCTGGTGTTGATGTGCTGTCTTCAGAATGATTGTCAGTGTTATCTGCTAGGGTTACACCGTTTGTCGTGCAAGTGAAAGGGGTTGTAATGTTTGTAATGTCTACTGCTGATGTAATGTCATGAAAGGGAAAAGGGATGGAGCTGATGTCGTTTTCTGTCCCAAGGATGGATGGTGATCCAGGGCGAATGATTAAACGGTCATGGGGGGAAGGTAGACAAAGGGTGGTCGTGGTGTGTGGGATGGACAAGGATGGATGGTGATCCAGGGCGAATGACTAAACGGTCATGGGGGGAAGGTAGACAAAGGGTGGTCGTGGTGTGTGGGATGGACAAGGATGGATGGTGATTCAGGGGGGAATGAAAAACGGTCATGAGGGGAAGGTAGACAAAGGGTGGTCGTGGTGTGTGGGATGGACAAGGAATGGATGGTGATCCAGGGCGAATGACTAAACGGTCATGGGGGGAAGGTAGACAAAGGGTGGTCGTGGTGTGTGGGATGGACAAGGATGGATGGTGATCCTGGGCGAATGACTAAACGGTCATGGGGGGAAGGTAGACAAAGGGTGGTCGTGGTGTGTGGGATGGACAAGGATGGATGGTGATCCAGGGCGAGTGACTAAACGGTCATGGGGGGAAGGTAGACAAAGGGTGGTCGTGGTTGTGTGGGATGGACAAGGGGAACACAACACAGGCCTTGAAGAATTGCAGGGCGTGGAGACGGTGGAGAACAATCTTGCTACTTCCGAAGGGGGCGGCTCACATTTCAGCTCTACTGGGTTGCTGTGTAGGAGCGGTGAGAGCTGCACAGCGCTTCTGCCGGTGTTCGCTACACACTGTAGCGACAGGGTGTGGTGCGGAGACTGATCTACACACTGTAGCGACAGGGAGTGGTGCGGAGACTGATCTACACACGTAGCGACAGGGAGTGGTGCGGAGACTGATCTACACACTGTAGCGACAGGGAGTGGTGCGGGACTGATCTACACACTGTAGCGACAGGGAGTGGTGCGGAGACTGATCTACACACTGTAGCGACAGGAGTGGTGCAGAGACTGATCTACACACTGTAGCGACAGGGAGTGCTGCGGAGACTGATCTACACACTGTAGCGACAGGGAGGTGCTGCGGAGACTGATCGTCGTGTGTTTATGCTGGCGCCGCGGTCAGCGTGTGTACAATGGCACGCAGTATTCTGAACTCCTCATTGACCCAGTCTTGGCAGGCCCGGCCTGAACAAGGATTTTGTTGGTTGTGTAATAAATGTGGATCTTGAGAAGTTTTTTTGTTTGGGTGTGATCTGAGTCGTAATTCAAGTGTTTACTGGAATAGGTTTTGGTGGTAGTCTAGTGCAGTTAGTGGGTAAACTAATGTTGTGAATTTTGTGGTCTGATGCGTAGTCAGTCCATGAGCTGTTGATGCCGGTTGGTTTGTAAGCACCAACGTATCTATGAAACAATGTGTATCTCCATTGTGGCATTGAGTGTGAAAGTGTGTCAAAAGTTTTCTGTATGGGGTCCATAGTGTGAGTGATACGCTCGAGAAAATGTTCCCCGAGCGTCGCTCCTTTGTCCTGGGTCATGGATCGCGTGATGGGACCCATGACTGCAACTGTACCCAGTTGCGCGGCAATTGGCTGAAGGGGAAACTAGGGCATGATGGCGGCTTGCTTCACATCACGCTACACGTGGGTACACAATACACAATCCACGTGAATCGTTGAATGCACACACAATCACATCACACACTGACTTGAAGAAGTTAGAAATGCAAGTATACTGTCAACATACCGTCATATTTACCTTGTTTTGCCACATTAACTTTCAATAACTTTGTTGTAAACCACTGGATCTGTAAAAACACGTCCGCACTCGTCGGAAACCGGAAGAGAGAGAGAGAGCGAGAGAGAGGAGAGAGAGAGAGAGAGAGAGAGAGAGAGAAGAGAGAGAGAGAGAGAGGGTTTTAACAAATTACAATTAAAATGAAATAAAAAGTTAAAGGTTAAAACCTCTCGTCCAAATGGCTACAGAGGCACCAAAAAAAAAAAAAAAACCTGTCACAAGGTGCACCGTGTCTAGGGCAACACTCCAAAATCGTGTGTCGAAGACACGGCATAATGGCGGAATTTTTGTGGCCTTGACCTTCCCAGGAACTGCTTAGGTACCCATTTCCTGCTGGGTGGGGTGGAAAAGTGTCCAAGCCATCGGTGCCTACCCCACCCCACCAACGGTTGGAACTCACGACCACCAGCTCAGCAGCCGGCCGCTCTGATCCTGTGACTGCCGGCTTCTGTAGAAAGTGAAGAAGAACCCATGTCTAGTTAGGATTTCCGTTGGATTTCTTTTGAGATAGGGAGCATGCGTGGCGTGGAAATATCTACATCGGGAGGGGAGGGGGGAGGGGAGGGTGTTGCTGTGGAGTTGATGTCATGATAAATGAACTCCAGCTTGTTAGCAGATATACCAATTATGGTGGTACTCTGCCGTACAGTTTGTGTCTCAAGCCTGATCACGTTCAATGGCAAAATCAAAGTAGTCAGTTCCACAGTTTACTTTATTTGCTTGATTTTGTTAGGACATAGTCAAGCTAGTCGATGACCGAGTGGAAATACCTGAGCAACAGGTGTGCTTTGCAACCGCCATCCTCTCTCCTGTGTCATCCGTATTCCCATACATTTTTTTTTCAAGAAATCATAAAAATCAAGACGACGACAAACATGTTTGATCGTGTAATTTTTCTAGTGCCTTGGGCAACACAAAGGTATGTTGAGCGAGATGTTTTAAGCTCTGTCACGGAGTTAATGAGACGGTAAGAGGAGATGTTTAATGTCAATTGTATCTGCCCCCCGTCTTTTGGAAATTCTATGCAAGTAGTATACTTTTTTCTTCCTCTCTTTGGTTGTACCATTACTTCTCTCTCTCTCTCTGTCTCTCTCTCTCGTGCTGGTAGTCCACTAAGATTGTGCCTTTGCGCGTAGTCCATTCATTTGTGACCGTTCTAAGAAGTTTTTTTTTACACTTTAATAATCTTCACCCCCTTGGGCACGCAGTGATCTTTTGATATGAATTATATAATCTTCACCATATAGCTTCTTCCCTTTTTCTGTTTTCTTTGGCTACGTCTTACCTATGTATGTATTTCATAATATTCTTGTTGTTGGCGGCTGTTTGTCTGCATTTGTGGCCCGTTAGCCCACCTTTTCTCCACGAAATCTTATGTTTTTTTTTCTTCTCTTTACAATTGATGGCATGCTTGTGATTTTTTTTCCATTTATAATTTGGCGACCAGGTACTGAGAGTGCACGCACTGCAATGGGCATTAGCTGTCCATTGTGCAGTTTTGTTTACGAATATGTTTCTTCTTCTTGTTGATGTTTATTGAAAAATGTTATGGTATTGTGCGATTTTCAAAATGTGATTGTGAAGAATAACACTGAATGGCAGGCGCACTTGGATGGCCTGATCTTATCCGCCTGAAGTTTGGCAACATCAGGATTAACAGGTTGTACATTTCATTGAGGAATCCCCTTTTCCTTTTGCTGTGTGGTGACAGCCCTGAACGAGCTCTGTGTGGTCGGCTGGGCTGTGGATGAAACTGAAGCTGAAGGTGATGAGACGGGTGATATTACCAGTTCTGCTCTGAACTGCACGACAAAGTGGAATGTGTAAGATAAAACCAGAAAGAAAAAGAATGGAAACAACAACATCAACAGTGACGACAACAACAATGACGATTATGATGATGATGATGATGATGACGATGACGACGACGACGACGATGATGATAATAATAACAATAACATCAACAGTGACGACAACAACGATGATAATGATCATGATGACGACGACGGCAATGATGATAATGATAATAACAACGTCAACAGTGACGGCAATAACCACGATGATAATGATGATGAAGATGATGACGACGACGACGACGATGATAACAATAATAGTAATAATAATAATAATATAAAACTGAAGGTAACAAAAAAAATGATAATGATAATAATTATTAAGATAATCATCATTATCATCATCATCATCATCATCATCATCATCATCATCATCATCATCATCATCAGTGGGTGGCTATGTATAATCACATTAATACGAATTATGTTACAGGCCTTTCACAGTCACAAAACCCAAGCAACGAAGGTAGACATTTAACACACACACAACACACACACACACACACACACACACACACACACACACACACACACACACACACACACACACAGGGAGGGAGAGAGGGAGAACACAGAAATGCCCATCACCGAGCCGAACAGGTACTCCAAGCTAATTCCAACTTGTAACACACACCCCCCCCCCCCCCCCCCCGTCTATAATCTTAGTAACCTGTTTTTGGATCCCAGGCAGAGGCTCAAAGATCATTTTCACATCGGTCAGTCTTTACTTCTTTCTAGTTATTGGTGTCGTCATGGTACTTCGTTCCTATTTACCTGTTGAGCCCTTCACAAGTTGGTATTAGAGTATGTCGGAGTTTGGCTTTCTTTCCCCTCGTGGTGATGGTTGACAATGCAGCAGAATGATAGTGATTCATGTCTATGAGATACCATAGAAAAAAGAAAAAAACTAACACAGCCAGGCCGAGTTCTGCTGATGTGTATCATCCAGGAGATGCAAGTCGACTCTAGACAGGCGGAATGAAATATTGGCTCTATTCGCCATACAGAAGTCGATGGTCCCTTATGTTGCTAGTCAAGGGTTAAGTATTTACATTTCAACGTCTGCATCGACATCCATCCCCCACCTCCCGCCTCCTTTCCCCGCTTCAGTTGCCATCTCCCCACCACCCCCATCCCCTTCCCCCACTACTTTCCTTCTCTGCTAGATAAGTATTTAACGTCATTGTCATCGTGGCGGAAGAATTGTTTGCTGCACTTGTTTTTTTCCTTCCCCATGTATTTGTCTAACTCACGCTTGCGCGCACACACACAAACACACACAGACACACACACACACAACACACACACACACACACACACACACACACACACACACACACACACTAATACTAACACTAACACCAACACACACACAAGGAGAGAGAGAGAGAGAGAGCGAGGGGGGAGAGAGAGAGAGAGAGAGAGAGAGAGAGAGAGAGAGAGCGAGAGAGAGAGAGAGAGAGCCTCAAGACTCAAATGTTTTATTCATAAAGGCCATAGCCCCTTAGAAAGGGGATATATACATTTTAAGTCGCACATGAGTATTGGTCTTTTCAAGTTGTATAAACACTTCTCCTTTTAAATGCCTTATATAAATAAATAGCTAACTTTTTAACGGTACTTTCATTTGGTGATGCCATTAACAACGTTAACTTGAACAGACAAGGATAGTTCAAATACTTTTGCGGAATGAATTGTTCTCTAAGATCTCTTAACATTGGGCAAACCAGCACAAAATGAACTTCGTCCTCTTTTGCATTTCGACACAATGGACAGATCAGATTTCTTTCGCATGGCTGTCTATAGCGAAAGTAATGACTAGCAATATCAGAGACACCGAATCGAAATCTAGTCAGAATGTGTTTGAAATGCTTGTCTATTTTTATTGACATGTAAACTGGTAAACAGCGTAAGTGACTATACGTTCTGTATAATTCAAATCTCTCACTATTTTGTAGGTGCGTGTTCCAATTTTGCCAACTGCAATCAATTAATCTTTCTCGGAACACCTTCATAAAAACATTCATATCACCAACACTTTGGTTGAGTCATACAAAACCAAATCCATATTCACATAGTTTCATTCTAACATTTGTTACCCAGTTTTTCTTACCTCTATTGTCCAATTCTAACAGCATTCTATACGCTTTGCGTGGTAACCTGTGATCTTGCATCTGTAATATTTTTAACCAATATCGAATACATTTTACAACGGAATTCAAATGAATCGGATATCTAGTTTCACCATATACCAGATCATTTGGTGTCTGCAACGACACCCCAAAAAATTTTCTTTAGAGCAAACAATGGATTTTTTCGCAATGTACAACAGCAGCATCCAGCCCCCCATATTTCAGCTCCATATTGCACCATCGGCTGAACTTGACAATCAAACAGCTTCAAAAACAAGTTAAGGGATCGTTATGGAGTAATGATAATTTCTTTAGTATGCAAAAACAATGCGTTTTTTTTGCTTTACTGACTAAATCTTTGCAGGTAAGACGAAACTCAACGTGTGGAGAAGAAATATACCCAAGTATTTAACGCATTAACAACAGGCAATATAGATCCATTGTATGTCCATCTTTCTCTTGCTGCAAGATACCCCCCCCTTTCTAAATACAATTATGTTACTTTTTGCTTTATTAACTTTTAGTTGTAATGTAGCAGTAGCTTTTTTGCAAGGTGTTTAATTGAGTTTGTAATCAAATTGCTGTCTCTGAGACCAAGACCACGTCATCAGCTAGAAGCAGAATGAAAATTTCCAAAAGTTATTCATAAATGTGCACCGTGCCTTCCAAAATGTATAACTTCTTATGTTAATTCTTTATAAATAACGAGAACAAAACTGGGTACAAACATGCCCTGTTTCACACCCGAAGTTCAGTTTATATAATCGTTATAACAGCACCAGTTCTCACTCGTGCCCTTTTCACAGTCATACATACTTACTATACATTTATACAGCTTTCCATGAATACCATTTTTAAGCAAGATGGGCCACAAAATATTCTATTAACGAATCAAACGCCTTCTCGAAATCAATAAATGCGACATACAGTTTACGATTTAAACAAATGTTTCTGTCGAATGCCATCAGAGTAAATTTTTGATCAATAGTAGAGTCATCACTCATCATTCTCTTGCCCATGATGGGCGTAGAGGGGAGATGAGAGACACTCTCGAAGCCAGGCACCGCCATCCGGCCCTGCCTCTGCCTGTCGCATCAGCGTAGGGCCATCCATCCTGGTCCATTCTTTGATGTTGTCCATCCAGCATTTGGCTTGTCGTCCCTTCGCTGCCGCCTTCAGCGTGCCCTGGATGACTGTTTTGGGCAGTGAATTGTGGCGTTATGACCATGCCCGAACCACGACAGCTTCCTCTTCTTGACTGTTGCCAAGAGGGGTTTTTGGGGCCCGCAAGTGATGTTATTTGGCTCCTCACAAGGTCGTTGTCTTCCGGTCTTGCCAAGAGATCCCGAGCAAGCGCCTGAAGCATTTAGTTTCAAACGCCCCGGATTCTCTTGGGGTCTCTGCTGTCATGGCCCAGTTTTCGCAGCCATACGCAGGATGGACAGCACCGGGGGACTTGTACAGTTTTCATCTTTGTAGGAAAGCTGATCTCCCTGCTCTTCCAGATCTTGTTTAGCTTTGCCATTGCTGCTGTTGCGATCGCTAGTCTGGTCTTGATTTCTGTTGTAGAGCGACCGTCTTTGGTGAGAGTGGCGCCAAGGTATTTGAAAGTGCCCACTTCTTAAAAGCTGTTGTCCGTTCATGTAGATTTCAGCATGGGTGTTGGTTGTGCTGTTGACCAGGACTTTGCTTTTTTCTGTGCTCACTTCCATTCCATATGCCCCTGCCCTTTCTTCCAGTCTCTTGTCAGGCCCTTGTATTCTTCGTTGCTGCCTCCCATCAGTCGATGTCATCTGCGAACCTCAGATTATTGATGGTTCTTCCTCCAGGGAGACAGGGAGTGGAAGTCATGGGAGGGTTTCACGCATGATGTTTCCAGAAAAGATTGAACAGAAAGGGGAGATAGCAGGCAGCCTTGACGGACTCCAACTGTGGTCTTGAAGTAGTCCCCTATCTGGTTGTTGAGGAGGACTGCGCTGCTGGTGGTGTTATACAGCGCCTGGATGGTTTGGACGAGACCCTCCTCTATGCCAAACTTTCTGAGCCCTGCCACAGACCCTTGTGCCACACCCTGTCAAACGCTTTCCTAAAGTCAATAAAGTTGTGGAAAGGTCTCTCTGGTGTTGCAGATGTTTCTCCATCAGTACCCCGGCGGTAAGATCTTTTTCTACTGTGCTTCTGCCTGCCCTGAATCCAGCTTGTTCTTCCGCCAAGTGTTTCTTCCGCCTCTTTCTTCAGTCGATTCAGATGACCCTGAGCATGATTTTACTGGTGTGGCTAATGAGACTTATTGTTCTGTAGTTCTGGCATTGGCGTAGATTTCCCTTTTTGGGCGGGGGGAAATGATGAGTGATTGAGTCCATTCTGGGGGCCACTGTTTTGTGTCCCAGATCTTCTGACAAATCGATGTTAACTTAGAGTGACCAATTTCCTTCCCTCCATGTTTGAGCAGCTTGCTGGAATATTGTCTGCTCCAGGTGATTTCCCTGCCGGAAGGCTGCCGATGGCTTCTTCCACTTCTTCTCTCATCACTGGTAGTGGGAGGATTCCCCTTGTTTGGTGTTGAGTCCCCCTCCAAACAGACTGTCGTCTGGCTGTATAGGGTAGTTGTAAAGTTCTTGGGAGTACTGTGTCCATCTGTTCAAAACAGCGGAGCTTTCTGTCAGCAGCTCGCCTGGGTATCCTCGATGACTGACGATCTGTTTTGCTGCGTCTTGGTGAGTTTTCAGTGTGGTGAAGGCATGTTTGCTGTTTCCCTTTTCATACCTTTCTCGATGTTCTCGCACTGAAATTTTTGATCCATTGTTCTTTTGGGTTCAATCATTTCTTCTTTACAAGGTTGTTGGTTTTCGATACTGTGCGGCTTGTTCAGGGCTGGAATTTTTTGTATTCTTCAGTTTATCTTCTTTTGTCGCAGAGGTCAAGGATGTCGTTTGAGATCCTTTCTTGGTGGGTTTTTTCCTCGTCGCCCCAAATACCTCCTCTGCTGTTTCGCAGACTGCCTCATTGAAGCTGTTTGTGAGGTCGTTGATGTCATTGTCCAGGAGGTTTAGTGCCGCGAACGGGCCCCCCCAGAAGGACACAAGATGGGTACAGTGGCGAAGAGTCACTACATGAAAAAGGCGTAGCTTTCATCGTACGCAAAGAAATCACTGGATGCATCTTGAGCGCACACCTGTTTTAAAAGCAGAATCATCAGCATTCGTGTGGGCAGCCAAACCAAAGAACATCAACATCATACAGGTGTATGCTCCAACTACCAGCCACGAAGATCAGGCGGTGGAAGAATTCTACGAGAAAGTGAAGAACCATCAGAAAAGCCCCCAAGAAGGACTTTATCATAGTTCAGGGGACTTCAACGCCAAAGTCGGGCCCCGATGCCTACAAAGACTGGGGTGGAACAGTGGGGTCAATACGGCACAGGGGAAACTAACGACGGGGACTTTGCCTTCTGGAGTTTGCCTGCACCCAACGGCTCACCATTGCCCAAAACCCTTTACCCCAAAACTGTCAAGAAAACAAACCCGGCATGCGCCGAACAGAATGACTCATAACCAGATCGACTTTGTCCTCACTCCGCGGCGCTTCAAATCAAGCATCAATAAAGCAAAGACGAGGACATACCCCGGAGTGATATAGGCAGCGACCACGATCTCGTGCTGCTCACAATGAAGATCAAATTGAAGAAAAAGTACCAAGCTGCGCAGCCACGCATCAAGTTTGACCCGGAGAAGTTAAAAGACCCCGAGATAGAAAGGCATTCCAGGCACAGCTCGGGGGGCGTTCGCGGCACTCAACCTCCTGGACAATGACATAGTAGAGTAGTTTTTCTTAAATCCAGCTTGATATTCTCCAGTAATGTTATTTCTTCCACCCACTCTTGCAGTCTCATGTTAATAACAGCACTGTATAATTTGCTGCACACATTACATAACGAGATTCCTCTGTAATTATCCGGATTGTTTGCATCGCCTTTTTTATATAATGGAATCACTATAGATTCTGACCAACATTTAGGATATATCCCTTTATCAAATAAGGAGTTGAAAAAATTAACCAAAAAATCTAAAAACACTTTTGACTGGCAAGCAGTTTTTATCATTTCACCAATAATCCCATCTGGGCCGGCAGCTTTACGAGGTTTTACTTTTCTCAAAGCCATTAAAATTTCTTCTCTGGAAATCGGACGATTTTGATTGTCATCATAATCGTTGTCATTTAGGTAACTGTCACCGACCATATCATTTTGGCATCAAATTTTCCTTCCAGTAGATCTCTGAAATGATGGAACCACATTTCTGAACTAATATCATTCACAGGTTGTTTTCGTTTTCTTGAAATTTGTGAATACGATCCCAAAAATCTTTTTGGCTATTTACAGACTGAAGTAATCCCTCCAACAGAGCATCATTGAACTGTTTCTCCTTTCTCTTTAAGAGATGTTTATATTCCCTCCTGGCCTTACAGTAGGACTCACGAGAAGGTGTGGTCAAAGAACGCCGGAATTTCGTCAATAAATTTCGAGCTTTTCTTTTGTTAACTCGGCATTCGGTATCAACCAGTCCTCTCTTGTTCATGTATGCCGAGAGTAAACTGCTTTTTCATGCTCTCTCCGCCTCTTTCACACAACAATTAAAAACATCTAATGCCTCGTCTACATTAATATCAATCAGACTATTGCCCCTTGCATACGCTCTTGCATTTCATTAGAAAAAATCGCATTTTTAAACAAATCAACATGATCTTCATTCCAGACAAATTTCTCAATCGTACAGCGCCTGTTGTTTACTTGTGTACAGTTCTTGTCATGACATGAGACGGTGAGGTTCAGTTCCACAGGCATATGATCAGACTCAATTTTCTCAGATACACACATCTCAAAACCAATCAGAAATGATCGAAAACATGTCAAAGGACATCAAAAAATAGTCGTTAACGCTGCTACCATTATCACATATGTATGTGTAGCGACCTTGAAGGTCGCCCTTACACACGCCGTTTAAAATGCACAGTTTCAGAGCAATACACAGATTGAGAAGTAGTTTCCCATAATTATTTAGCACAGTATCTTCAGAGTTTCGAACATGAACTGGTCCACTTTTATGTTGATCATCATACACAGATATGTTTTCTTCAAAATCATAAGAAAAGTTTGAAACTCTGCTATTCAGGTCACCGCCAACAATCACATACATTTCATCTTTAAATAAAAGTAAGCAATCACACAAAAAATTCTTCAAGCAAAGAAACTCCATTTTCCTTATCAAAATGAGAGTAATATGGAGAGCCCTCTGGAGGAATATATGCGCACACATACATAACATGTTTCATTGTGCCAAGTAAGGATTTATCAATAATAAAGGCATAAAACAAATCCGATGAAAACCTCCACTACTTTAACATAGGGACAGATATCTTTTTCACCAGGCACACCAGTCCACCGGAACGCCTTCCACGTGCCGTGAACTTTAAAGCAGGTTTACAGTACACATTGTATCCAGCAAACATAGGCGAATGAAAAACATCAACAAATGTTTCAACAAAACATACGAAATCAAAACTAGAAACGTATGAAATAAAATCGTTATTATTCATTTTCGAAAGTAATCCATTTATATTCCAATGAAGGAATGAAATAGATTTCAGTTTATTATGAATGTCAACGTGACACGAATCTTGATTTCCAGTAGGATGGACCCTTTCCAGAAAACACACCAACGTCTGTATTGTTCATATTTTCAACTGCCTCTGGGATGACCGAGTTTTCACCAGAGTCAAAACACATTCTATTTCCAGCTTCACGTGCTGACGTAGTTGAACACAGGGTTGGCACAGTCGGTGTCGATTCTGTATGGGTTCCTTTTCGTAGTGCGGACACATTACTATTTAAATTAAAGGACCGGCCAAGTTCCTATCTCAGTTCAACGAGTCTGTCGTCAATCCCTACAGTGTAACGCTTGCCGTCGACGAGGAGGTAGTTGAAGATCATGGTCGCGCGTTTGCCGTCATTCCTAGCTTTCTTGAGATGGGGAGTCAACCTTTTCCTCACATCACGCACTTTAGTGGAGAAGTCCTCACCTATGAAAATATTGCTGCCTTTCAGTTTGCGCTTTGACTTCAGGATCTCCACCTTCTGTTTGTAGAAGACACACCTTGCGATCACTGGAGAGTCCTGCCGGTTGTTGAGTCGATGAACCCTGTCAAATTCGATGTCCTGAGACAACTCCCAATTTATCTGTAGCAAGGTCTTTCAACGTGTTTTCACAATCTGCAGGAGTCTCACTTTCTGCGCGAGGTAATCCATAAAAAAATCAGATTGTTTCTCTTGGATCTCCCCTCGAGATCATCAGTTTTGTTTTCCAAGTCCTCAATTTTTCTCGTCAGGTCCAGGTTTTGCTGCTGCAGGCTGCTGACTTGCTCCCGGAGATTCCCCAGTTCCCCCTGCATGATAACGTACTCCTCGCGCAGGGCGTGCAGATCTTGCTTCACCTCATCTAGCTTGGCGTCAAACTTCCGCTCCATGGAGTTTAACTTGCACATAACGTCGGCAAGCGAAAGTTCTTTCCCTGGTAAACTGGAGGCTCCGTCTAGGGGATGGCCAGGTCTCTCCATGCTGGGTCTACGACTTGCTGTTCCTCCGCTGGCCAGTCGGGTCTGCCTCATGTCTCTGGTCTGGGATGGGTTTGGCCTGGGTTGGTCTCAACGTCTCCACACTGGAGGAGAAAACCTCCCCAGAACAAATACGAGAGGAGCAGGCCTAACATCGCACCGTCTGCTCTGCGCCTTAACTTTATCATGGCGACCCGCATAACAAGTTTCTGCCTCGCTCGTTTGAACATAAAACACTGAAATACTAAGCAGAAACTGCCACATATCGCCCTGAAATCCGTACTTCCAGACGGCATAGTTCTTCACGAAGTACTTGACCAAATCTGGAGATGTAGCTCGTTCTTATACCATCAAAATAGACTTATAATCCGGAGAGCATTGGATGTGCGACTTCGCGTACCAAACACCAACTCACATCCCCCCAGAGAGAGAGAGAGAGAGAGAGAGAGAGAGAGAACATAGCATTAAATTTTCATCACTGGCTTTATTCGCTATAGTTTGTTGCATTTCTTTCGTTTTGCTCGGTATGGTTCTTTGTTGTAAGTTTCTGTCATCTAGCTGACTCGGGCATGTGAAAAGCCTTCATTTGGTGCAAACCTCGATTGTCATCTAGCTGACTTGGGCATGTGAAAAGCCTTCATTTGGTGCAAACCTCGATTGTCATCTAGCTGACTTGGGCATGTGAAAAGCCTTCATTTGGCGCACACCTCGACTGTCATCTAGTTGACTTGGGCATGTGAAAAGCCTTCAATTGGCGCAAACCTCGACTGTCATCTAGTTGACTCTGGCATAAGAAAAGCGTTCATCTGGCGCACACCACAGTTGTCATTTAGCTGACTCGGGCACAGACGAGTATGTCTCCCTTCAGTGGGACGGGTCCGCCTACACCCTCGTCTGTCATCACTAAGGAAACCGTCGGCACAGTCCCGAATTCTGTCGGTGCCATTTTGCTAGCATGTAGCTGGAGCTGCTGCAGACTGTCTTCTTCTCCAGAAGATCTTTCCGTCTCTGTGGATCTTCAGTCATCCACCAGACCTTACTTGCTCGAGGCTGGTGTGTGTGTGTGTGTGTGTGTGTGTGTGTGTGTGTGTGTGTGTGTGTGTGTGTGTGTATGTATGCGCTCACGTGTGTATGCGTTATGTATGTGTGGCGGGGGAGGTAGGAGGGGTGGGCTGTGCGTGCTAGATGCCTGCGAAGGGGCTGGGCAGGTAGGTCAACGTTTCGCTGGTTTAGAGTTGGATTGCGCATGTTGAAGGCATGGACACTTCCTGGTGGCTGACTGTCTACCTCCTGTTGACAGGCTGGCTGTACGTTCCTCACACTTCCTGGTGGCTGACTGTCTACCTCCTGTTGACAGGCTGGCTGTACGTTCCTCACACTTCCTGGTGGCTGACTGTCTACCTCCTGTTGACAGCTGGCTGTACGTTCCTCACACTTCCTGTGGCTGACTGTCTGCCTCCTGTTGACAGGCTGGCTGTACGTTCCTCACACTTCCTGGTGGCTGACTGTCTACCTCTGTTGACAGGCTGGCTGTACGTTCCTCACACTTCCTGGCGGCTGACTGTCTACCTCCTGTTGACAGGCTGGCTGTACGTTCCTCACACTTCCTGGTGGCTGACTGTCTACCTCCTGTTGACAGGCTGGCTGTACGTTCCTCACACTTCCTGGTGGCTGACTGTCTACCTCCTGTTTAAAGGCTGGCTGTACGTTCCTCACACTTCCTGGTGGCTCACTGTCTACCTCCTGTTTACAGCTGCTGTACGTTCCTCACACTTCGCTGCTGATAGTGCCAGACTCTCAGTTCTGAGCCCACACGGTGGTTGTTG